>JARQOD010001935.1:0-87336 GCA_033576555.1 Oophaga sylvatica | reverse complement strand
AATTAACAAATGTTTTTAATAAATATTTGTTTGTTGTAAAATTTTATTACAAATTCATTTGTTTTTTCCCATATCCCCCACACGGGTCATTCTTCCCCCCCACTTGTAAAACCTTTTTGTGTAACCATGTGGGTCCCCTTTTCCATACTGAAAAAAGACTTGGGGATAACATATTTCCTAGTGTTCTGGCATATTTGGAACACAATGATAGCCTTTTTTCAAGTTTTTGGGCCAAAAACCGCATACTAGTAAGGATGGGCAAAAAGTATGCATCAGTGCGACTTTGTTTTATAGTCCACACTATAGAGGTTAAAATGTGGTTATGCGTGCTTTAACCCCCTGTCTACACGGTTTTCGCATCAAGAAAGGACTCTCATTTTTCTCTCCTGTACCAAAGTTTTTGCCCTTTGCACATCCATTTTTTGAAACCCTTTTTTTACCTTTTTTAAATTTTTTAAATTTTTTCCTTGGCTAATGCCTGATCTTGGAACCAGTCTTTTTAGCCTCACCAACCCCCCCAGGGGCAAACCCTATCACATGGGGGGGATACAGCTTTCCGCAAGAAAAATGGAATTTTCCCCTTTTATTGGTTTCCTAAATAGGGTTGTGAATAACCCGCCTCGCAAAACCCTGTCAGCAGGGGCCGGTTTAAGAACATGAGGGGGCCTGGGCTAAGGGGGGGCAAGGGCGGGCAGGGGGGGGCCCAAAAACCCCGGAATTCCAAAGGAAAAAAAGTAACGTAAAAATATAAACAAAGTAAATATATGATACATGCCTAATATAAATACAGTGGATATAGAAAGTCTGTTATGGTTATCGCGCTGATAGTAACTTATGAGGCAAATAAGCAGGGTTATTCACTGAACGTTAAACTGTGTTTTATTGTAAATAAAGCTATAGAACAAAGTAAATATAAATATATGATACATGCCTAATATAAATACAGTGGATATAAGTATGTTATGGTTATTACGCACGCTGATAGTAACTTATGAGCAAATAAATACAGATTAAAATCCACAATCCAGGCACAATCTACACGTGCGGACAGTGACTATGTGGGTAAATACAGATAATAATCCACAATCCAGGGACTAACAAGCAGCTGGTGGATCACAATCCCCAATCAACCTCCATATTAATGGCAATGGTCCAAGTAATGAGATTATGCGCCGGACAGGTGTGACAATCATCCGCTGCAGCACAGTCACTGTCAGAACTCCTAGCATGATGGCGGCCACCATGCCAGAACTTCAGACAGTAGCCACTGATTGGCCACCTGTCTGTATATATGTCAGCAGCACATCTACATATAACATTAATACCTGCGTATATACCAGTACCACGGCTATATATACCAGTTCTGTGTCTGTATGTATGTCAGCAGCCCATCTATAACATTAGTACCTGCCTATATACCAGTATCACAGCCATATATACCAGTACTGTGTGTGTATATATGTCAGCAGCACATCTATGTATAACATTAGTACCTGCTTATATACCAGTACCACAGCTATACATAGCAATAACATGTCTGTATATATGTCAGCAGCACAAGATGTATTATAACAATAGTACCTGCTCCACAGGAACACACAACTCACACCTCAGTTTGACGTCCTCCTATAGCAGTTTTTCTCAACCTTCTCAGCCTCAGGGCACCCTGGGAAAAATTAAAGTCCGGCCGATCAGACAAGAATTTGGACAGTCTAAACGGCCCTTAATACTGCCACACATAGCCCTCTTATAGTGCCACACATAGCCATCTCAATAATACTGCCATACATAGCCACATTAGTAATATTGCATCAGAGAGGCCCCATACACATATAACATTGAGAGGCCCATTCTAGTATATGGTGGATATAGAAAGTCTGTTATGGTTATCACGCTGATAGTAACTTATGAGGCAAATAAACAGGGTTATTCACTGAACGCTAAACTGTGTTTTATCGTAAATAAATCAAACTGGTAGAAGAAAATTAAACTACACATTCACTTTTCGTGCTTTTTTGCTTGCAAATTCCTCAATTGCAGAATCAAGATTAAGCTCATTCAGCAATCTATTTTCAATACATAACAGAGAGAGGGCATTTAAACGCTCCCATTCTAGTATATGGTGCAGCATTGAATGTCCCATAGTAATATAGGGCGACATTGAGAGGCCCATTCTAGTATATAGCGCAGCATTGAATGGCCCATAGTATATATAGCGCAGCATTGAATGGCCCATAGTATATATAATGCAGCATTGAATGGCCCATAGTATATATAGCGCAGCATTGCATGGCCCATAGTATATATAATGCAGCATTGCATGGCCCATTCTAGTATATAGCGCAGCATTGCATGGCCCATAGTATATATAGCGCAGCATTGCATGGCCCATAGTATATATAATGCAGCATTGAATGGCCCATAGTATATATAGCGCAGCATTGCATGGCCCATAGTATATATAATGCAGCATTGAATGGCCCATAGTATATATAGCGCAGCATTGCATGGCCCATAGTATATATAATGCAGCATTGAATGGCCCATAGTATATATAGGGCAGCATTGAATGGCCCATAGTATATATAGCGCAGCATTGCATGGCCCATAGTATATATAATGCAGCATTGAATGGCCCATAGTATATATAATGCAGCATTGAATGGCCCATAGTATATATAGCGCAGCATTGCATGGCCCATAGTATATATAGCGCAGCATTGCATGGCCCATAGTATTATAATGCAGCATTGAATGGCCCATAGTATATATAGCGCAGCATTGCATGGCCCATAGTATATATAGCGCAGCATTGAATGGCCCATAGTATATATAATGCAGCATTGAATGGCCCATAGTATATATAGCGCAGCATTGCATGGCCCATAGTATATATAATGCAGCATTGAATGGCCCATAGTATATATAATGCAGCATTGAATGGCCCATAGTATATATAATGCAGCATTGAATGGCCCATAGTATATATAATGCAGCATTGAATGGCCCATAGTATATATAATGCAGCATTGAATGGCCCATAGTTGCGCAGCATTGAGAGGCCCATAGTATATATAATGCAGCATTGAGAGGCCCATATAGCGCAGCATTGAATGGCCCATAGTATATATAGCACAGCATTGAATGGCCCATAGTATATATAATGCAGCATTGAGAGGGCCTCTAAATGCTGCGCTATATATACTATGGGCCATTCAATGCTGCGCTATATACTAGAATGGGCCTCTCAATGCTGCATTATATATACTATGGGCCATTCAATGCTACTGATGGAATTTGTCAGAAACCACACACTTTATAACACAAACCTGTGCAGAGACTTCAGGATTCTCCATCTGCTTTCACTGTAATATGGCTGGGATTCTTGTAACAGCACACACACCTCTGCCTGCCTGTCTCTAACTCTCTCCTCCAGACAGGGACCGTCACTACAACGTGACACTGAACACAGGGCAGGATGCCAATAGGCAAAGCTGTAAGAAGACAGTGCATGGATGAGGACAAGTGAAAGGTGAGCTGTGACTGGCTGCTCTGTGGTCACATGTTCTGCCTTCATTTACATCCTGCTTCTGGATTGGGTGAATGAGATAACACTGTGCTGCTGCCGACTCCTCTCCTATAGTACTTTCAGCACCAGGTTTCCTCTCTCCCCCTCCAGCACACAGTCTCTCCTGGCTCCTCACTTCCCCCTCCATCACCAGGCTGACGTCAGCAGCACAGGGAAGGGAGGAGAGCAGAGAGCCATTAGATAACAAGCGGCTGGCTGGGCCGGGGGATGGGCCTATCTCTAACAAGGGGCCTGGAGCTGCAGCTCCATCAGCCCCTACGTTAATCCGGCCCTGCCTGTCAGGACAACATCCAGATAGGGAGCCTCTTCACCATGGACTTCAAAGGTAAATCTAATGTTTGCCTGACTTTCATTCAAATATTTGCTGAAATCAGACAGAGGAGTGTGGGGGGACACATCTATGGAGCCATGCCATATACTGTAATTATGACGTCATCGATGTATCTCCCCCACCACACCAGATGCTTTTTTTAACTATAGTTCATATGCCTATGATTAAGAACTTTTTTGAAACGCGTCAGTCATTAGGGGCTGCGTCCTTCGCATGATTTTTTATTCTTGACATGAAAATAAAATATTGAAGATTTTAATGAAGAGACGCCTGGTGCTGGAACTTTTTTTCTTTCTTTGCTATTGCTAATGAAAAATAGAGGTTTATCAGAATATCCTGACTGGACAACTCCTTTATTCCTTATTACATATCCATTTGTAATGAAAATTTCCTCCGTCACTCCCCACAGTTTCAGTATTGAGATAAACATATTCAATGTTTTCTTGTAACGTTCTTTTGATCTTGAATCTGGAAAAAAAAGGGGAGAAATATCAGATCAGCGTGGTTTTATCACATAACCACAACAACAACTTTGCATTGTGTTTGATAAGTTATTTCTCATTGTTAATAATTTTACTATTAACACATACTGTACCTATTATATTATCAGAATAACACATACTATTTTACAATATACTTTCTGTATCAATTCCACGTGCTTTCTAGATCTCTGCTTGCTGTCATTTAATCTAATAAAAGAATCTGCTGTAGACTCTTGAAGATCACACAGGTGCACGGCTTGTAAGGGAACGTGCCCATGTTGTGAATGCAGCTCACCTGCGCTGTGTCCCAAACGCTGCGTTCTACGATACAAGCACAGAGGATGAGATTTATAGAACTCCCATGACCGCTGTGCTTCTATTTGACGCTACGTAAACTCCCCAGTCGTGTGGGTTTACGAGTCACAGCATGTCAATTATCTACAGCGGAGACGCTACGTAATTTCAACCATAGTTATTCATTAGATGCGGTAAATCTGTATGATTCACTGAGCACGTGTAGGGGGTCACAGGGACTCCGCTGTTCCACAAACACGTCCAGTTCCGAAATGTTATTATTTATCGGCATGTATATTGTACTATACATTGTATTCTAGGGAAATCGCAGTTGCCTGTTAAGTCCACTAGAGGGGGCACATTGTAGTTCAGTAGTCAGAGCACCATAAATAGTTACTGTAGGACGGGACAGTTGCGGGTAAGCCAGGAAGTTGTGGGATAGTGGAGAGAAGGGCCAGGGTGCCAGTACAGGGCGGCTGGACTCTGTAACATTAAAAAGTAATAGCCCAGTCGTCCAGGGCCTATAGTGGCCGGAAGCTATAGGAAAAGCTACAGGAAAAGCTGCAGCAGAAGTCACAGCAGAATAGAAACGCAGGTCGCTCCAGGATGTGGCAGCTTACTACGTGGGCAGATGTCCTTTTGTCTGGGGCAAAAACGAACAGGGGAACTCCTAAAAGTAGTCAATCTGGACAGGGAGGATGCTGCGGTACCAAGCGAGACGGTACGACCCGGAAGCACACCTGGAGGCGTGAGGAGGAGCACAGGGAAAGTGAAGGATGTGTATTGTGTTGAATCCCATGTCAATGCTCTAACTGATCTGGACGTGCTGCGTATGGAAAAAAGTAAATCTGTTTGTTTAAAGTTGGAACTGAACTCTGTCTCTTTATGTTCTAAATTGAAAGAAGTGTCTCTGCGTCTCAGGGAGGACCCCGAGAAACAGGCAAGTGAGTCCGTGGGACTTTGTGTAGGTGGTGCGAGTGGCCAGGGCACGCTTTTGCAGGCCATGACTACGGCCCTGGCTGTCGCCCACACACATACGAATTTACCTACACTAAGAACTCAGCAAAAATACACGGCATCCAAAATGCTGCTATTTCCTGATCGTGTGCTCACAGCCTTAAGGTACTGCCACACTAAACAATCCCGCTAGCGATCACTATAACGACGCATACTAATGCGATCGCTAGCGGGATTGTTTCTATATCGCTAAATGCAGCCACATTTAGCGATATAGTTAACGACGCTATCGCCGTTAGCGATCTTCTTAACGACTTTAGCGGTACAAAAGTACCGCTAAATCGCTAAGAAAAGGTGCCACACAGCGATTAGATACTTACCCAGCGGGAGCGCCAGCGATGAAATAGGGTCCGGAGCGATTCCAGCGACGAGCGAGATCACAGCAGGAAGCTCGTCGCTGGAAGCTGCCGCACTGAACAATATCGCTAACGGGATCGCTAAATAGTGACGTTTTTTAGCGATCCCGTTAGCGATATTGTTTAGTGTGGCATACTCTTTACAGTTATACAATGGGGCAGAGCAGATCTGTGATTTTTTTTCTACATATTGAATCGGTTTAGAAAAAATGGTGGCGTTTCAGCACAAATTACGGATGTGAATTACGCTTGCCACTAGGTTAATGTGCAGCTCCGTGTGCTCTTTCAGTTTGTGCATGTGTGACAGCACTGGATTTACAACACATGCATTATTAAACCGTTGGTCTGCATGTAAAACTGGCCGTGTGCACTGCACAATGGATATAACGGGTCAGAGTGCTTCACTTGTGTGGACTGTGGCGCACACAGACATCATATGGATCAATTATATGCTCATCTGAATGAGCTCTTAGGGCTCGCACACGCTTGCGTATAAATCAGAAGAGTGAAATATGAGCAAAAAAATTGGATTGCATTCACACCAATGTTATTCAATGAGTCAGTGCTGCTCTGCGGATGTTTCTTCAGCTGTTTTCGGGCTGAAGAAAAAAAAAATTGCAGCATAGTGCCTATGGCTGCGTATATCGTACAAAATTCGGTAATGCAAGTCAATGAGTGCGAGGAAAAAAAAAGCAGATGGCATGCAGTCCGTAAAATTAGACGACATACGGCTGGTCCATTCGTATTACATCTGATTTTTACGCACACATCTCAAAGGAACCAAGAATTTACATTAGCCATGCACCGGAAGTTCACAGCCAGAACCCTCAGAATAGATAGTCATGCTGAGACCCGGCCTCACTGAACATGATCATTACTGATATCACTATTCTTCAGAGCCACAGGGTCTCCTGGAGCACAGCGTGAGACGGGAGTGGCTGCTGCTACAGCGTACGGAACCTCGTAACGAGGCTCCAAAAGCTTTATACGACAGAATTTAGGAACGTCTTGAGAAGAGCTGGACGTCTATTTCTTTCTGTTTAGGTTTTCAGGTTTCCATTTGTGGACCACATTGGTTTTCCTGGACTAGGCCTGACCTGAATGGGTTTTATTTTTTTAATATTCAAATAAAGTTACTTACATCGTGACGACATTGGGTCTCCATGCAGCGATCGTGACCCCGCAGCTTATCTCCGATCCAAAAGCAGAGGGGTTATCAGCTTCCACAGGCTGTTTTCCATATATGCGGCTTACTCCATTTGTAGCCGATTTTTCTGGCATGTGGGTATGTATTGTTTTGCCTCCTCTATACTGGTTCACACTCCCACCAAGTATACATATTAATGTATATACTGTTACATTCCTCATTCAGCTCTTGTATAACCGGAACTGGAACGGGTCCATTATCACAACGTAGTACGTCTATACCGGGTATGACTTCCTCCCTATTCACTATTATTGCACTATAGGGGTACTTTTCGCCTTTCATACTGCATTATGATTATGAAGGTATGTGTATGGATTTCTCGATATCTCTGCATTTCTAACTTTGTTCTTTTGATATCTCTATATATTGACATATTATGTATATACTTTATTTTCCTTTGTTTGGACATATATGTTATTATTTTCTATTATCACTATTTTTTGTAGTAGCTGAAGAAGGTCTTGTTACCGAAACGTTCTGTACTACTGTGATGATACTGCAAGCTCCATTTCTTGTGCTGTTCTAGAACTTTCCACATAGAACTACGACTCCCATCGTTTTACCAGCACAGAGCAAAGCCCCCCTCCCTTTCTGTCTCTGCAGCTCACTCCTCTCATCCCTCCCACCTCAGGAATTCTTTAGGAATTTTCTTTGTCTCCCAAACCCTGCAGAAAGATCCCATAGCCATTATGAGAATTCATTCTTTTGGTAATAACACGGTGGGAGCGTTCGCTAGAAACACGAAAGTTACTGTTTTGAAACATGTGTCCATCACGCGTCGTTCCCGTGGTACTGGTGAACCCGTAACTCCAACAGAACCCGAGAAATGGGATTCTCGGATGCACCATGAACTATCTCACCCAAGTTTGGGCTCATTTGAACAGTCATTTTAAAGTAAGATCATTGATAGGTCTGCCATTATTCTGCTAGGTTCACAGGATGAGGTATGACCCTTATGATCTTTCAGAGCTCCAAACTATAACTTGTAGCCCGGGGAGGTGGCCAGAAAACCATCCCCTTTTGTGAGGTCAGCAGCCCACATGTATAAGTCTTGCAGTGATCCCCCTTAGTCATTCCAGGCTGTGATGACTTGACTAACAGATCTGCAAATGAACTATGACGTGTGGCTCCTCCCCCAGCCTGTCTTGCCTGTACCTACATAAGTGCCATATAAGTTTTTCACCTTTAATCCTGTTTTATTTTTAACTGTATTGTACATAACTGTCTCAGCTTGTTACATCTTTTTAAACTATAAGCACTGCCTGCATTTTTAGGAATAAACCTATAAATTTATTAGTTTGTTTCTCCTGCTCTATAAACGAATTTGCACGTGCCTGAAGTACTACGCTACTGTTTTGGGGTTGCTATGGACCCTCTTGATAAATTGTTCATTAAGTAAATCGTAGCTGGTGGCAGCTAAAGGAAGGGGTGTAAAGTGTTAACCTATTGGGTGGCGTTGGCAGTGACGGAGCAGGTTTTATAAGTGTATTGCCTGGCTGCAGCCCGGAGTAATTATAATTCCCTCACTGCAGCGTGCCCAATAGCCAGCACACATCCAAGCGGCCCGTCTGGCGACTAATTATCCTAGGTGCAGTTCCCCGACTGACCTGAGGGTAAGGGGGGCGCCAGAAAGCTGCAAGTTCCTAAGTGGAAGTGGGATAATTATAAATCCCTGCAGATTATTGGGTCGGACGGCAGCAGCCGTCGTGTGTGTGCACGTGTTCGTCACATTTGCGGCACGGAGGGATCACAAGCCGTGATACCCGGGCTACCGTGTGGCGGACCGTGTGCACGTCCGTCACATTGGTGGCAGAGCGGTGGGATTATAGAGCATTAGTGATCTGGTTTGAGCAATCATTCCATTCACTAAAAAACTTGCACGGTTCTTCAGGGACCCTGGAACTAAAGTATTGGAGAACAAGCTCAGTGTTTATTAGTCCTGAGACAATTGTGTGTACTTGCAGTTACCCCTCCCTTTCTCTTTGTTTTCTATCCTATCTTTTATTTGGCAAACATGGCTACAAGAGGAGCAATTTGGTACGAAAAGCAGAGCAAGGACACTCTTGTGGGGATCTGCAAGTACCACGGCCTTGTCCACACGAACCGAACCAAAGCCCAACTGGTCCAGGCCCTGAAGGAACTGGACGAGCCTCAGAGCGTGGCGGGCGCAGGAGCCGGCCCAAGCCAAGGTGGTGCTGCAGCAGAGGCCCAAACCCTGAATGCTTACACCCAGGGCGGGTTGGACCCTTACCTGCAGGCGGCCCTGGAGGAACTCCCCGCCGACGACCATGATGGGCGCCTGAAGCTGATCCAGCAAGCTCAAAAGAGAGCCGACCAGCGAGCCGAGCGCCAAGCCCAGCGGGAGGCTGAGAGGGCCCAAGCCCAGTGAGAGGCTGAGAGAGCCGAACGGGAAGCTCAGAGAGCCCATGAACTGGAGCTGCTCCGACAAAGGGCAATGCCATCCACAGCCCGGAGCAGTGTGCCCAGCAGCGCTCAGAGTCCGAAGCCCCGGCCGGAGCACTTTCCTGCGATGGAAAAGGACGGAGACTTGGACACTTTTCTGCGGGCCTTTGAGAAAGTCTGCAGACAGTATCAGCTGCCTGAGGACCAATGGGCCAGGTACTTGACACCCGGGCTAAAGGGCAAAGCTTTGGAGGCGTTTGCTTCACTCACGCCAGATCAAGATGGTGACTATGCGGCCATCAATCAGGCCCTGATCGCCAAGTACCAGTTAACCCCTGAGGTATACCGAAAGAAGTTCCGGAACCTCCAACGTGGCCCACACGACAGTTATAGCGATGTGGTGCAAGGACTCAGGACCCACTTTGACCAGTGGATCCATGGACTGTTAGTTGACACCTTTGAGGAACTGAGGGACCTGATGATCAAAGACCAGTTCCTGCATCTGTGCCCAGCTGAGGTCCGGCAGTTCATCCTGAACCGAGAACCGGAGGACGCGGTCGGAACAGCACTGATCGCCGACAGCTATGAGGCCAACCGGAAACCCAAGGTGCGGAAGCCCGTCACCACCCGCTGGGGAGGGGGTAAGCCTGCAACCAACCCCAGTGCCCCTGCCATCCATCCCTCTGGAGGCACTATCCCCTTTGCCAGCACCAGGCCTACATCAGACACCTGCCAGTGTTTCTCCTGTAAACGGACTGGACACATCAGCGTCACATGTCCGGAGATGTAGAAGAACCCCCCAGCCAAGGCCTCCGGGCCAACGCCTCTGTTCTTTTGGTGGGTGGTGTGGTGGGGAGGGTTGATGACAACGTGCAGCCCGTCCGCGTGGGGGCCCGTCTTGCTACAGGCCTCAAGGACACCGGGGCTGAACGAACCCTCATCCGACCCGAACTGGCGGCCCCTGAAGAGTTGATTCCGGGGAAAACCTTTACTGTCACCGGGATTGGGGGCGTCCTCTACCCCTTGCCGATAGCCCGGGTTTTCATTGACTGGGGTGCCGGGAGCGGGGTGAAGGAAGTGGGGGTGTCCAAAAACCTGCCCACTGATGTTTTATTGGGGACTGATCTGGGGAGGATGGTGGCGTACTATGTCCCTGACACCCTTCCCCAATCTGATAATAAGGTTAACGTTAACCATGATGTTGATGATGATGGGAAACTGAATGTGTTACCTGCCAATGCTTTGCGAAGTGATTTTGCAATTGATAACCTTTCTTTCCCTAGGAATGATGCTGATAGGGATGTATCTGTGCCATCTGAACCTGTTAACCCTTTCTCTGAAGTGTTAGATGTGTCCACAGGTACAGGAGCGTTCAGCCATATCGCTCTGCGGAGTGAGACAGCTGAGGAACCCCTAGCAGGAGCAAGCGACAATGCTCAAGGAAATGGGGAGGTACATGGGAACCGTGAGGAAGGTGACGCCATGACACTGACCAGTGCCACCGAGGAAGGTAACTGGACCATAAGTAGCACTGCTCCTGAAGTGTTGGGGGTGGATGGGGAGGTAGAGCCCATAGCAGCGCAGGCTGATGGGTCTGTAGAAATCCCCGGGGAGACTGCATATGTAGCTGCTGTCACCCGCAGTCAGAGTGCCCGGATCGCAGGTAGCGCCCTGCCATCTGGACCCTCCTCCACTACAGGAGAGACTGAACCAGAGGTGGACCCAGAGCCGGTCCCAGAGGGTCCCAGTGAGGAAGGAACCCTGACGTCACTTCTGGCTGCCTCCAGCCAGGAGTTCCAGGCCGCTCTGCACTCAGATGCGAGCCTGGAGAACTTGAGGCACCTCGCCGAGACGTCCACCTCCGTGACTGATAAGGAAAGGGTGTTCTGGGAACGAGGAAGGTTGTACCGGGAGACAGTACCTGGAGATTCCCAGGTTGAGGGAAAAACAGCTGGTCGTCCCGCACCAGTTCCGAGGTGAGTTGTTGAGGATCGCCCATGAGATTCCACTTGCTGGACACTTGGGATCAGCAAAACTAAGGCACGGCTGTCTCAACACTTCTATTGGCCCAAGATGGGGACAGATGTGACTAACTACTGCCGCTCCTGTATCACCTGTCAAAGAGTGGGGAAGGCGGGGCCTGCTCTTAAGGCTCCCCTGATCCCGTTGCCAGTGATAGAGGAGCCTTTCCAGAGGATCGCGGTGGACATTGTGGGCCCGCTGGCCGTCCCCAGCAGCTCTGGAAAGCGATACATTCTTACTGTGGTAGACTACGCTACCCGGTACCTGGAGGCAGTAGCTCTGTCCTCAACTAGGCAGATAAGGTGGCGGATGCACTGGTGACCATCTTTTCACGGGTAGGATTTCCCAGGGAGATGCTTACCGATCAATGGACCCAATTTATGTCTCGCCTAATGAAGGCTCTCTGCAGCAAAATGCAGGTGACGCGTATGGTATCGAGTGCGTATCACCCACAGACCAATGGTTTGTGTGAGCGCTTTAACGGTACCCTCAAACAGATGCTCCGCATGCTGGTTGAGACCCAGGGACGCGATTGGGAGCAGTACCTCCCACACTTGCTATTTGCCTACAGAGAAGTCCCGCAGGCCTCGACGGGGTTTTCCCCCTTTGAGCTCCTGTATGGCAGGCGAGTCCGGGGACCCCTTGGGTTGATAAGTGAATCCTGGGAAGATGAACCAAACCCCACGGAAGTGTCCATCGTAGATTGTCATGCGCTTCCGTGACAAGATGCAGACCTTGACGCAGCTGGTGCATGACAACATGATGCAGGCTCAGGCTGACCAGAAGCACTGGTACGACCAGAACGCCCGTGAGCGGACCTACCAGGTGGGTCAAAAGGTGTGGGTGCTGGTCCCCGTACCAGCGGATAAGCTTCAGGCAGCCTGGGAAGGCCCGTACGTCGTGCACCAACAGCTCAACCCAGTCACCTACGTGGTCACGCTTGACCACACTCGGGGTATGCGCAAGGCCTTTCACGTCAACATGATGAAGGCCCATCACGAACGTGAAGCCTGCGTCCTACCAGTCTGCAACCTGCCCGAGGACGGGGAGGAGGACTCCCTCCTGGACATGCTGGCCCAAGCCAATGCCGATGGGTTGTCCCGGCGTGGCGAACCCGCTGAGGTGCGCATGGCGGATTACCGACAGGTCATGCCTCCTTAGCGCACTCTAAGAGGGGGAGGTGTGATGATACTGCAAGCTCCATTTCTTGTGCTGTTCTAGAACTTTCCACATAGAACTACGACTCCCATCGTTTTACCAGCACAGAGCAAAGCCCCCCTCCCTCTCTCTCTCTGCAGCTCACTCCTCTCATCCCTCCCACCTCAGGAATTCTTTAGGAATTTTCTTTGTCTCCCAAACCCTGCAGAAAGATCCCATAGCCATTATGAGAATTCATTCTTTTGGTAATAACACGGTGGGAGCGTTCGCTAGAAACACGAAAGTTACTGTTTTGAAACATGCGTCCATCACGCGTCGTTCCCGTGGTACTGGTGAACCCGTAACTCCAACAGAACCCGAGAAATGGGATTCTCGGATGCACCATGAACTATCTCACCCAAGTTTGGGCTCATTTGAACAGTCATTTTAAAAGTACGATCATTGATAGGTCTGCCATTATTCTGCTAGGTTCACAGGATGAGGTATGAACCTTATGATCTTTCAGAGCTCCAAACTATAACTTGTAGCCCGGGGAGGTGGCCAGAAAACCATCCCCTTTTGTGAGGTCAGCAGCCCACATGTATAAGTCTTGCAGTGAGCCCCCCTTAGTCATTCCAGGCTGTGATGACTTGACTAACAGATCTGCAAATGAACTATGACGTGTGGCTCCTCCCCCAGCCTGTCTTGCCTGTACCTACATAAGTGCCATGTAAGTTTTTCACCTTTAATCCTGTTTTATTTTTAACTGTATTGTACATAACTGTCTCAGCTTGTTACATCTTTTTAAACTATAAGCACTGCCTGCATTTTTAGGAATAAACCTATAAATTTATTAGTTTGTTTCTCCTGCTCTATAAACGAATTTGCACGTGCCTGAAGTACTACGCTACTGTTTTGGGGTTGCTACGGACCCTCTTGATAAATTGTTCATTAAGTAAATCGTAGCTGGTGGCAGCTAAAGGAAGGGGTGTAAAGTGTTAACCTATTGGGTGGCGTTGGCAGTGACGGAGCGGGTTTTATAAGTGTATTGCCTGGCTGCGGCCCGGAGTAATTATAATTCCCTCACTGCAGCGTGCCCAATAGCCAGCACACATCCAAGCGGCCCGTCTGGCGACTAATTATCCTAGGTGCAGTTCCCTGACTGACCTGAGGGTAAGGGGGCGCCAGAGAACTGCAAGTTCCTAAGTGGAAGTGGGATAATTATAAATCCCTGCAGATTATTGGATCGGACGGCAGCAGCCGTCGTGTGTGTGCGCGTGTTCGTCACATTTGCGGCACGGAGGGATCAGAAGCCGTGATACCCCGGGCTACCGTGTGGCGGACCGTGTGCACGTTCATCACATTTACTCTACTTGGATTTGATTAAATATCTTCACTTAGCAACCTAAGTTGAGTGCCGAGTTCCTTTTTATATTATTAATGGTTTGGGCACCTACTCTGGCACCACTATCAGTGCTGTGCACACGTCTCTCCTCTCACTAAGCTATTACCCTTACGTGTAGCACGCCTTGTTGTCATGTCTCTTCCTACCTTAACGTTCTCTTGTAACGTGGAGGAAACCTCGAGTATCTTATCACAGACGAAACTTTCAAGTGACTTTCTCAAAGCCCCCCCTAGAGAGACCCGCGGCAGAGATTTAGAGCGCAAACTCCGTCGTCTCACCAACCTGGAACTTCACTGCGCAACTCTGACCGAGTATCTTCGGGTACAGAGGATTCCACGTGGTCTCCGGGTACCTTTGCGTCCCACCCTTTTCAGTGATTCACAAGAGTTCTGTACCAGATACAAACACATTCTTAACAAATTTTCCTTTGATCTAACGGTTTTTAACCATAGAACATCTTCAAAAAGCAATCGGAACAAGCTCTGAATGTGTTAAAGCAATTGAAGCCCAATTATCCTCCACAGGCACCCCAGAAGAACTGACGGCTCTCAAAAATCAGATTAAGACTCATATTGACCAGCACAGGCATGACACTGAGAACCGTAAAAGGAACAAATTAGCCAGGGATCAAGAGGATTACGAACTTGACCGAGTATATAAGTGGCGTGAGAAATCATCCACTTGGGTGCTCAAACCAGATCAGGCTACAGATCCTCCTCAGATCCCTCATCCTCCAGTTCAGAGCTAGATCGTTCCAGTTCTTCTACCACTGTACAACCTTTTTTAGGCCAGAGAAGAAGACCCACGAGAAGAAGAGGACCAGACGGGACACAGGATTAAGGGGCAATCTATCACAAGCCCGAACCACTAGGTCACAGGTATGTGTCCATTGGTTATAAATATCTCATCACGGACTTTAGGCATTGCCGAACTTAACGTTCTTCAGAAGGGTTTGTCATTGTTAGGGTTCGAGTTCCTGCTGCTGCACAAGTGGAGTCTCGAACCAGTCCCGCTGTGGTCCCCCATTCATCTCCAGCCGGAGTGGAGTCTGCTCAGCAAAGACGTCGGTCCCAGCATCTCGCCCAGTTTAACACTGTGCAGTGGCTTGTTGCGGTCTTTCCTGATTCCTCTATTATAACCAGTGCTGGAGCAGGCAGTTCGGGAACTAAGTCCCTGCTTTCTCCAACTGAGCATGCCCAGGGCAAGATCTCCATTGGAGATCAGGGGTCACATGCTCGGTTACAGCAGCGACTCCCATTGGTCCACCAGGAAGGTCCTGAAACTACATTGTTCTGGAATGGTTTCGCATTGGTCCTTTTCTGGTAGGTCCTGCAGTTGCTACTATAAAAGGGTGGCATGGCTGGGCCGCCATGCGCTAGTATCAAATCCGTTATGTGCTTGCGCCAGTGTGGTCATGTATGCATGTGGTTAGGTCTGGCTGAAATAAGCCCCTAGAATACCGGCACCTCCGGTGAGGAGATTGTATGCACGTGTTCAGGGCTCGGCTGAAAACGCCATTAGAATACCGGCTACTCCGGTGAGGAGATTATTGCTTGTGTTCTGACTGCATGATCACGGACTGCTATCCGCACAGCAGTTAACCGTGTACCTGGACCCAGTAGGGTTACTCAGCGACTTTGTGACGCAACAGGGTTCGCTTTAAAACGCTAGTCAGCACCTTAGTGTTTTACTTTGCGACTCACTGAAGCTAAGTGAGTTTGCACTTATCGCCATATAGCGCTGTGGCATTCCCGCTAGCGGCTCTGTGGATTAACAGAGTTCGCACTAACTGCCACAGCGCGCTACGGCGTTTATTTTAGCGGCTCTGCGGGATAACAGAGTTCGCTACTCACGCCATCTTACTAGCAGCAGGCTCTGCCTGCACGGTGGACCCTGGGCTGCAAACGCACCTCTCCTTAATATCTATTAGGTGCGTTCCGCAGGCCCTTAACATAATACTAGCGCCAGGGTCTGGCTAGTAAAATGGTGGACGACCAGCATCTACAGCAGTACATCCAGCAGCTGGAGGGTAGGTTGGCGGTCCTTGAGCGCACAACCTCCGCTGTGGATGTTACCGCAGTCGCTGTTCAGGCTGCTAGCGTAGCTGCAGCCAGTTTGTCCACCGCTACCTCTGCTCCGACATTATCCCACCTCCCACTTACAGACAAGTTTACGGGTGACAGTAAACATTGTCAGGGATTCGTGAGTCAGTGCTCTATACAGCTTGAGCTTCTGGCAACACGTTTCCCCACGGAACGGGCACAAGTGGCTTTTATTGTGTCTCTTCAGTCGGGCAGAGCATTGGAGTGGGCAACGCCGCTGTGGGAGCGTGACGATCGTGTGGTGCGGAGTGCTCCTCGGTTTTTGGAGGCTCTGAAAAAGGTCTTTTTAGGACCTCAGGTCACGCACGATACGGCACTCCAACTGCTGGCAATGTCACAGGGCTTGTCCATGGTCAGCCAGTTCTCAGTCCAATTTCGGACTTTGGCCTCTGAATTAGAGTGGCCAGATAAAGTTCTTATTCCAGTGATCTGGAGAGGACTGGCAGACCATGTAAAGGACGCTTTGGCTACCAGGGAGATTCCTGCCACACTGGAGAAACTCATTTCTATATCTACCCGCATCGACCTCCGTTTTCACGAGCGGAGGTTAGAGCGGACCCAGTGTAGGAAAGGTTTCGGCTGGCACCCACCTTTGCCAAACCTCTTGAATTTCCCGTTCGGGCGTCCGACTCCCCAGAGACCGTGGAGACTACTCGAGTGGGATCTAAGTCTCGGACCACTCGAGTATCCGTGGTCTGTAGAGTGTGTCAGCAGCCAGGACATTATGCCAACCAATGTCCCCAGCGAATGAGTAAACGGTCATGTTCCGTGACCATGGGTGCAGGGTCATTAGACGCGAGGGATATTGCTCCGAAAGTGCTTCTTAAAGGGTTAATCTCTCTAGGTTCATCCACTCTTCCCGACAAGCTTTGTGTGGACTCTGGGGCAGAGGGGAATTTTATGTCCTCCTCCTTTGCCTCTCGCCATTCCATACCGCTGGTGACGCTCGCCGAGCCAATATCGGTGAGAGTATTGAATGGAGCAATCCTGCCCTCACAAATCACCCACCAGACTGTCTCTCTACCTCTGTCTATGTCCCCTTCTCATCAGGAGAATATATCCCTTTTTGTTCTTCCTGAGGGAATAGATGAAGTTTTGTTGGGATTACCCTGGCTTTGCCACCACTCTCCCAATATTGAGTGGTCCTCTGGCAGAATACTGGGTTGGGGTGATCATTGCAGAGACAGATGTCTCAGAGAGGACGTTCAGGTTTCCACCATGGAGATACCCATAGACCTTGCTTCTCTCCCCAAGGTTTATCGGTCATACGCGGACGTATTCTCCAAAAAGGCAGCGGAGACTCTTCCGCCTCATCGCCCCTATGACTGTCCTATAGACCTCTTGCCTGGCACGGAGCCTCCTCGGGGAAGAGTGTATCCTCTCTCTCTTCCTGAGACGGAGGCCATGTCACAATACATCCAGGAAAATCTGGCAAGAGGGTTTATTAGGAAGTCAGTGTCACCAGCAGGGGCAGGATTTTTCTTTGTGCAGAAGAAGAATGGAGAATTACGACCGTGTATAGACTATAGGGGTCTTAACGCCATTACCGTTAAGAACAAACATCCTTTACCCCTAATATCTGAGCTCTTTGATAGGCTCCGAGGAGCAAGGGTATTTACTAAGCTGGATCTTCGTGGTGCCTATAACCTGATCCGCATCCGTGAGGGGGACAAATGGAAGACGGCGTTCAATACCAGAAATGGACATTACGAATATCTTGTGATGCCCTTCGGGCTTTGTAATGCTCCGGCCGTCTTCCAAGATTTCGTAAATTACATCTTCCGGGACATGCTTGCCACCTCTGTGGTAGTCTATCTGGATGACATTCTCATCTTTTCTCCAGATATGGACACCCACCGGAGAGATGTTTGCAGGGTCTTCGACCTCTTGCGGGCGAATTCCTTATATGCGAAGTTGAAGTGTGTGTTTGAGCAGGAGTCTCTGCCATTCCTGGGCTATATCATCTCCACTCAGGGATTGGCTATGGATCCTGCCAAACTACAGGCTGTAATGGATTGGCAAGAAGCCCACTCTCTTAAAGCGGTGCAGCGCTTTATGGGGTTCATTAATTACTATCGCCAATTCATTCCCCACTTCTCTACTTTGGTTGCTCCCTTGGTAGCCCTCACCAAGAAGGGAACCAATCCCAAATTGTGGTCAGAGGAGGTCTCCAAGGCCTTTACTTCAATCAAGTCCCATTTTGCTAGCGATCCTATCCTACATCGTCCCGAGGTTGATAAGCCTTTTATATTGGAGGTAGATGCCTCATCTGTTGGTGCTGGAGCAGTCCTTTTTCAAAAGGATGCTCAAGGTCGGAAACATCCTTGCTTCTTCTTCTCCAAGACCTTCACACCAGCGGATAAGAATTATTCCATTGGGGATAGGGAGTTACTAGCCATGAAGTTGGCCTTTTCCGAGTGGAGACATCTCCTGGAGGGGGCTCGCTTTCCCTTTCAAGTGTTCACTGACCACAAAAATTTGGTCTATTTACAGACCGCCCAGCGGCTAAATTCCCGTCAGGCCAGATAGTCCCTGTTCTTCTCCCGGTTCCATTTCACCCTCCATTTTCTCTCCGGGGAGAAGAACATTCGTGCCGATGCTCTGTCTCGCTCCGTGGTGTCCTCTGAGGAGGTGGAGGAGGAGCCTCGGCTGATTGTCCCCACAGAGAGCCTAAGAACTGTGGCCCCGGTTTCGCTTGAGTCTGTGACTCCGGCAAGACTTTTGTGCCCATCAATTTGCGACCGGAGGTACTCTTTTGGGCACACTCGTCCAGGGTGGGTGGACATTTTGGGGCAAAGAGGACATCTGAGTTGCTGGCGAGGACATACTGGTGGCCACATATGGTCCGTGACGTCAGGGAATACGTTCAGGCGTGCATCTCCTGCGCCAAGAATAAGTCCCCTCAACAACGGCCAGCTGGGTTACTTTTCCCTTTACTGGTGGCAGACAGGCCCTGGGAGATGGTTGGGATGGATTTTGTGGTGGGCTTACCCAAGTCTCGGGGCTGCACCATCATCTGGGTGATAACCAACCACTTCTCCAAAATGGTACACTTGGTGCCGTTACCACGGTTACCGTCTGCACGGGCCTTGGCAGCATTATTCATTAGGCATATTTTCCGCCTACACGGTATGCCAGACAAAATTGTCAGTGATCGAGGTCCCCAGTTTGCGTCTCGGTTCTGGAGAGAGCTGTGTCGTTTACTCAGCATTGAGTTGAATCTCTCCTCTGCATACCATCCCGAGACGAATGGGTTGGTAGAGAGGGCCAACCAGACCTTGGTCACATACTTGTGACATTTTGTCTCTGCCAGGCAGGATGACTGGCATCCTTGCTACCGTGGGCTGAGTTCGCTCTAAATAATGCTGTGGCTGACTCCACCGGACAGACCCCATTCCTCCTGAACTACGGTCAGCATCCGCGGGTACCAGTGCCCATGCCCGTGTCTTCTGCCGATTCCAGGGTGGCAGACTGGGCTGTGGAGCCACGGGACATTTGGGACCGCACCCAGGATGCCATTCAGGCCTCCAAAGAGAGGATGAGGTCTTCGGCCGATGCCCGCTCCTACATTTGCTCCGGTGACCTAGTGTGGCTCTCTGCCCGAAACATCAGGCTACGTGTAGAGTCCACCAAGTTGGCACCTCGCTTTTTGGGTCCCTTCAAAGTTCTTGAGCAGGTGAACCCGGTGGTTTACCGCCTAGCCCTTCTCCTCGCCTTGGTATCACCGACACCTTTCACGTGTCCCTCCTGAAACCCGTGGCCATTTCCCGGTTTTCCGAGTCATCTGCTGGGACGTCGGCTTCATCTACCGACGATCATGAGGTGAACGCCATTGTTAGATGCAAGGTGGTACGAGGAAAAAAATTTTATTTGGTGGATTGGAGGGGTTATGGGCCTGAGTATAGGTCCTGGGAGCTTGCCGAGCATGTTTACGCTCCGCAGCTCATCGCTGCCTTTGAGCGCAGCGAGGCCCAAAGAAGGGGGGGCCCTAGAAGGGGGGTAATGTTAGGGTTCGAGTTCCTGCTGCTGCACAAGGGGAGTCTCGAACCAGTCCCGCTGCGGTCCCCCATCCATCTCCAGCCGCAGTGGAGCCTGCTCAGCAAAGACGTAGGTCCCAGCGTCTCGCCCAGTTTAACACTGTGCAGAGGCTTGTTGCGGTCTTTCCTGGTTCCTCTATTATAACCAGTGCTGGAGCAGGCAGTTCGGGAACTAAGTCCAAGCTTTCTCCAACTGAGCATGCCCAGGGCAAGATCTCCCATTGGAGATCAGGGGTCACATGCTCGGTTACAGCAGCGACTCCCATTGGTCCACCAGGAAGGTCCTGAAACTACATGTGTTCTGGAATGGTTTCGCATTGGTCCTTTTCTGGTAGGTCCTGCAGTTGCTACTATAAAAGGGTGGCATGGCTGGGCCGCCATGCGCTAGTATCAAATCCGTTATGTGCTTGCGCCAGTGTGGTCATGTATAGTAGAGAAATCAGCCGCACTCAGTGTTGAATATAAAGCAAATAAAGTTTCATTTATTACATCAATGATCTGGACAAAAACACCAATACTTGTGAGATAGGTGAACAAAATAAGGACAGAGCTGGCGGGGTTTAACGTTTCGACCATACGTGGTCTTTCTCAAAATCCTCACTGTGAAGTAGAACATAAATAAAATGAACAAACAAGTGACATTCTTTATACAAGATACATAGTATGAACAAAAGTGCTATATACATATATACATCTATATACATATATGTACAAAGAATTTTCTATGCACATTCATTTAAAAGTCCTGAAGATAGAGTATTTTAAATATAGTCATACCCAGATGAAAACATGAACAACAACTACTACTACATCTAGAGCTTTCGGTTAAATAGAGATAAATATGGGAGAGCGGTACACATAACCCAAAAGGTCAGACAGTGCCCTACTGAGTGGTAAGCTGCCAATCAACCCCGAAAGCTCTAGATGTAGTAGTAGTTGTTGTTCATGTTTTCATCTGGGTATGACTATATTTAAAATACTCTATCTTCAGGACTTTTAAATGAATGTGCATAGAAAATTCTTTGTACATATATGTATATAGATGTATATATGTATATAGCACTTTTGTTCATACTATGTATCTTGTATAAAGAATGTCACTTGTTTGTTCATTTTATTTATGTTCTACTTCACAGTGAGGTTTTTGAGAAAGACCACGTATGGTCGAAACGTTAAACCCCGCCAGCTCTGTCCTTATTTTGTTCACCTATCTCACAAGTATTGGTGTTTTTGTCCAGATCATTGATGTAATAAATGAAACTTTATTTGCTTTATATTCAACACTGAGTGCGGCTGATTTCTCTACTATATTGGACATTTACGTTCAGCCGGCACCTATCAAGTCGTTACACAGTGTGCACATCATTTCTTTACTTATTTGACATCCCATTGATGTTTGCACCTGTACCCTGATGTCTACCCATACTTTCGCCTTTGATGATACTGCAGCATCTACTATCCTATCTAAAATCAGAAATCCAAGTGATTTTTTACATACCCCAGCACAAGAGATTAGAAGCAGGGATTACGAAAGGGAACGTAGAAGGTTGATGTCCTATGACCTTCATTCAATCACCTTGGCTGAGTATTACAAGCTAAACCGTATCCCTAGAGGTCTCTGGTGCAATCTTCGACCTACGTTATTTTCTGACAGACCCAACTACTGTGAGAAATACAAAAAAATTCTCAACAAGTGCTCACTGGACATTATACTCTTGACTATTGAAACTTTGCAATCAGCAATCTCTGAAACTGAAGCGAAGGTAAAGTCGATTGAGGAACAATTTAGTTCCACCTTATCCACACAGGATTGGCAAAATTTGAAAACTAAGGTTGATAAAATCATTGAGGACAACCGTAAATCACTACAGGAAAAGAAAAGGAGTAAATTCCACAGAGACGAAGAGGATTACAAGTCAGAAAGAGTATATAGGTGGAACGACACCTCCAATCCGGGACAATGGCGAGGCAACTATGGCTCAAGGCGACCTGGTTCCTTCAGCTCAGACAGCAGTGGCTCCTCCTACAACCAGAATCAGAGCCATTTTTTAGGAAGAAGACAACCCAGGAGGGGCAACAATCGCCCAACAGGAGGAGAAAGACAAGGAGGTCAATCCACAAACGTGACCGACCGTATGGTGACGAGATCACAGGTAGGAACCTTAGATCTGTGATCAACATCTCCTCATATACACTCAATCCAGTTGAACTGTCGATGCTACAGCATGGACTGTCATTTTGCCCAACTCCTGCCTTTGATAGTTTTAAGCTGGAACAGGATCTCCAGTATTTCTACCGCTCTATTCGGCTCAAAACTCACTTTGGTCTCCAAAATGTGTCTAATAGTAACAGAACATCCTTTTTGGAGGGAGCCTCTGCCTCCTCTTCGGAACTATCTATAATGTCCCTAGGATTATTCAATAAAAGCTCATTCCATCCACCTCGTACATACCATGCAGCTGAAGCATGTATTGACCTTATTGATAGGGAGATACATGAGACCCTTGGGAAACAACAGAAAGGCTTATTCCCCACCAAAAGCAACATTACATCACTGGAGAAACAAGCTATTGAGTCTCTTAATGCCAATAAGAGCATAACCATCAAGCCAGCTGATAAGGGTGGGGCAATAGTGATAATGAATCAAACTGATTACATCAAAGAGATCGAGAATCAACTATCTGATGAATCAACATATAAGAGAATTCCGTCTGACCCCACCCCGCAAATCAGGAGGAAAATAGATACTTTACTGAATAAATATCTAGTTAACAATTGCATAGATAAAAAAACATCTACCTTTCTGACCAACCTATACCCAATTACACCAGTCATATATATACTTCCTAAGATCCACAAATCTCTGACCAATCCTCCGGGGCGCCCTATCGTGGCATCGACTGACTCGATTTTAGCACCTTTGTCTATCTTCCTGGAGAAATCTCTGACACCACTGGTCAAAGAAACTAGGTCCTTTGTACTTGACACTGGACACTTCATTAACACCATTAAATTCCTGCCAGACATTCCATCAGGGTGCCTCCTAGTAACATTAGACGTCAAAAGCCTCTACACCTCGATCAAACATGACCTTGGTATAGAGGCTGTCAAAGAATCTCTCCGCTCGTCAAATTTAGGCACCACCCCTCAACAATTCATTTTGGATCTATTAACCTTGGTTCTCAATGAGAACTATTTTCTTTTTGGTGACCAATTCTATTACCAAACCTGTGGTACAGCCATGGGATCTAACATGGCACCAGCCTATGCCAACCTCTAATGGATGCCTTTGAGAACAGATACATCTACAATAATAATCTGTTTCTGCTTCACTCTAAATGTTGGCTCCGGTATATAGATGACATTTTTTGTCTTTGGATGGCACCCTGGATACTCTCATCTCATTCACAACTCAGATCAACAACATCAGACCTGAATTACAATTTTCACTCAACTGGGACTCGCACAAAATCCCTTTTCTAGATACCATGGTAATTAAAAATGATGACTGTGGACTATCCACGGACCTGTACACCAAACCTACCGACTCCAACAACCT
The DNA here is from genome assembly GCA_033576555.1 of Oophaga sylvatica. Lineage (NCBI taxonomy): Eukaryota > Metazoa > Chordata > Amphibia > Anura > Dendrobatidae > Oophaga > Oophaga sylvatica. Next base: position 63,395 of record JARQOD010001935.1, on the reverse strand, counting down.
TCTATTATTTACAAGCTGCCACCCCAAATCTACACGGGAGAGCCTTCCCCGTTCTCAATTCCATAGAGTGAAGAAAATTGTCTCCGATCCCCGTCTGGTGGAGACACGACTTGATGTGATGGCCGATAAATTCAGAGAGAGGAAGTACCCAGAAAATATTCTTTCCACTGAAAAACAGAGAATTTTGTCTTATGAACCCCCACCAGCATATCCTCAAAACCTGAACGGATTCCCTTTATCCATACACATCATCCTTTAATGAATATAATCTACAAAATAATCAATAAACATTGGCATCGTTTAAATGAATCTTATCCACAAATTTCAGCTTTTCAAACACCTGTACTCATGTGTAAAAGGAGACCCAAAAACTTCAAGGACCAATTGGTCCGTGCAGACATTGGTAGCCTTACTAAACTACCCAAACAAACATTTATAGGGACACAAAGGAGGGGAACATTCCCATGCTTGGGATGTTCCTGCTGTGCCAATGTAATCAAAACTGACAATATTGTCCACCCACATTCTGGAAAAAGATATAAGATCAATGGCTTTTACACATGTGACACCAATTTTGTGGTATATTCGATAAAATGTCCATGTGGCCTCCTCTATATAGGGGAGACCACGCAACATATCAGAGAAAGAATCTCAAGCCACAAATCTACTATTAGATTAAATAAAACATGGCTTCCGGTCCAGACCACTTCTCCAAAGCAAACCATTCCGTTTCGCAACTCCGTTTCCAAGTGATAGAACAGGTTGACAAACCGAGACGGGGGGGTAATCACATTAGGCTCCTCAAACAAAGGGAATCCTTTTGGATTCATACACTGCAGACCCTGGCTCCCAAAGGTCTCAATAGGGAATTAGACTTTACCTTTTGCTAAATGTTTTTTGTATTACTGATGACTGTTTGACTTTTTTTGTCTCCAGGTTCACTGGTCCAGTATGGTGCACTAACATTTCTTTCTTGTAGATTCCTCAATAGGGAAACCATGTGAGAATAAGTCCATTAAAAGTCCCTTTCCCTCTATTTTTTCTCTTCAAATCACTCATTGGTAAGTTTTACAAATATCATAACCCTTCATTAATTTCCTTTTATCATTTTAATTTTTATTTATTTTTTATTTTTTATTCTCTATTTTTTATTTTCTAATTTTTATTTTTTATTTTCTAATTTTTATTTTATTTTTTCTAAAAAAAAAATTTATTTTTTATTTTTTCTTCATTTTTTGACCGTGCTCATTCCATCTACTGTTTCTATCATTCTTTATAACAAAAAATTTGTTTTATTTTTCTATTTTTCCATTTTTCATTCTCCCAATTTTTCTCATTTTTTACTTTTATTTTCAACTACTTTTTTCCCTACATTATCTATCTATATTTTTTCTATTTTTTTCTATTCTTATTTTGTTCCCCTTAGTTTTTATTGCTTTCTCTTCCCCTTTTGTTTTTTTTCTCCCCCCTTTTTCCCTCTTTTATCCTTTCTCTTTATCTTCCCCTTATTCCCACTTCTCTCTTCTCACTTTACATATATCATGTCTCAATATCTTGTTTTCTCCCACCCCCTCTTTTTTGCTCTTTATTCCCTTTACCGTTCTTGTTTCTCAGATTCCCCTTTGTTTTTCCCTTTTTACCGCTTTCATCCTCTTCCTTTTATCTTATTCCCATTCCTCCCTTCTCACTTCACATACATTATGTCCTTATATTCTGCCTTTGATTTTTACCCCCTCTGTTTTTCGTTCTCTATTCCCTTTACTTGTCTCATCCCATGTTTTTCAGATTCCCCACTGCGCAGACGCAGTCTGGGTGACACGCTTCTGCGTACCAAACCTCCTTTCAGCTCTCTCTTTTGTTAACATGGCGTTGAGACGTCATGCAACTGAGCGCATGCGCAGTCTACAACACGTCCCTGCGTGTCTAGCCTCATTTCAGCTCCTCTGAGCGTCATGTTGGGCGCATTACTTCCGGGTTTAGATTTCTGTGGCCCTATTTAAAGCGCCGCTTTGGCAAACACGGCCCACACCTAATCTCTCTGGACGGACGGCTCCCTTTTCTTTGCTACACAAACCAGGTTGGTTACATGCTATATAACCCCAGCTATTTCTCTGGCTGCGGTCGCTTCATTTGTTTCACTTCATTTTTTCATTTTTTTCATTAATTTTTTTTCATTCATTTTTTCACTTCATTTTTTCATTTGTCCTTTTAACTCATTTATTTCCCTGACTTATTTTCACATATAGCCTGCATGGGACTTTGCTCCTGCCTATCCTCCATCTACTCTTTGCATCATAAGGTTAGTGTTTATCTGTACCTACTCGATCAGTTACCCTGTAATCACAAATTTCATAATAATGTAGACGAGCTTTTTATTAGGTATCAACTGGCAGCCATGCCGGTATACCAATCCCCTGATTTCGGCTAATGCATAAAAATTGATTTCTGTATAAAAATTGATTCCTGTATAACGAATGAAAATTGATTCCAATATACTATGACATACACTTTATCCTTACAAGTAGAGTTATTTTCTCTCGGGGTTGATTGGCAGTTTACCACTCAGTAGGGCACTGTCTGACCTTTTGGGTTATGTGTACCGCTCTCCCATATTTATCTCTATTTAACCGAAAGCTCTAGATGTAGTAGTAGTTGTTGTTCATGTTTTCATCTGGGTATGACTATATTTAAAATACTCTATCTTCAGGACTTTTAAATGAATGTGCATAGAAAATTCTTTGTACATATATGTATATAGATGTATATATGTATATAGCACTTTTGTTCATACTATGTATCTTGTATAAAGAATGTCACTTGTTTGTTCATTTTATTTATGTTCTACTTCACAGTGAGGTTTTTGAGAAAGACCACGTATGGTCGAAACGTTAAACCCCGCCAGCTCTGTCCTTATTTTGTTCACCTATCTCACAAGTATTGGTGTTTTTGTCCAGATCATTGATGTAATAAATGAAACTTTATTTGCTTTATATTCAACACTGAGTGCGGCTGATTTCTCTACTATATTGGACATTTACGTTCAGCCGGCACCTATCAAGTCGTTACACAGTGTGCACATCATTTCTTTACTTAGTGTGGTCATGTATGCATGTGGTTAGGTCTGGCTGAAATAAGCCCCTAGAATACCGGCACCTCCGGTGAGGAGATTGTATGCACGTGTTCAGTGCTCGGCTGAAAACGCCATTAGAATACCGGCTACTCCGGTGAGGAGATTATTGCTTGTGTTCTGACTGCATGATCACGGACTGCTATCCGCACAGCAGTTAACAGTGTACCTGGACCTAGTAGGGTTACTCAGCGACTTTGTGACGCAACAGGGTTCACTTTAAAATGCTAGTCAGCACCTTAGTGTTTTACTTTGCGACTCACTGAAGCTAAGTGAGTTTGCACTTATCGCCATATAGCGCTGTGGCATTCCCGCTAGCGGCTCTGTGGATTAACAGAGTTCGCACTAACTGCCACAGCGCGCTACGGCGTTTATTTTAGCGACTCTGCGGGATAACAGAGTTCGCTACTCACGCCATCTTACTAGCAGCAGGCTCTGCCTGCACGGTGGACCCCGGGCTGCGAACGCACCTCTCCTTAATATCTATTAGGTGCGTTCCGCAGGCCCTTAATAGTCGTTCTGTCCATCCTACAGGTACAAAACTTTTGATCTTGAGATGGACCTACAACGCTTGTACCGTTCCCTGAGATTACGGGTACATTTTGCTAACCAACCCACCACTACTACTCCTGACACTACCTTGAAGCTTGACCACCTTTCCATCACTAACCTAGGTCTAAGGTCAAAAAGTTTCTATAGACCACCTTTGGGATCAAATGCCCTCGAGACATTTATAGGCTTTATACAAGCCTCCTTTCTTGACCTTAAGTCCAGTATGGTCAAGGGGACATTATTTTACCCATCGAACTTAACTGCAGTGGAACAACAAGCACTACGCTCCTTAAGGGAGGACACTAGCCTGGTTATAAAACCGGTGGATAAAGGGGGCGCAATAGTTGTAATGGATAAGGTTGACTATGTCTCAGAGGCCCTTAGACAGCTAGGAGATACCACTATTTATAAGAAGCTACCTTATGACCCTACTAACCGTGTGAGATCTATTATCTCAGACACACTATTGAGACACACTGACAGGGGTACAATTGACAAAAAAAACTTGTGAATTTCTTAATAAAACCAACCCGGTAACTCCGGTATTTTATACTCTCCCGAAAATCCACAAGAACTTACAACATCCCCCTGGGAGACCCATAGTTGCCTCCACAGAATCAATTCTTTCTCCTCTTTCCATTTATCTTGAGAAGATTCTCAGTCCCCTGATTAAGTCCTCTAGGTCTTTCCTTCTTGATACGGGAGCTTTCCTTGAAGCCATCAAAACCATTGGTCAAGTACCAAAGGAATCTATTCTGGTCACCTTTGACGTGAGGGATCTGTACACCTCGATCCCTCATGATCAAGGCATACTTTCAGTGAAGTGCCTATTAACAGCTTCCAACTTCAGTATAGCTCAAATTGACATGTGTGTGGAACTCCTTTCCCTGGTATTAACGAAGAACTTCTTCATGTTCCAGGACGATTTCTTTTTGCAGATTCGTGGGACCGCTATGGGCTCGAATGTGGCAACCCCGTATGCTAATTGTTACATGGCCGATTTTGAAGAATCCATTATTTATTCTAATCCTCTTTTCTTAGACAATGTCTTGGTCTGGAAACAGTACATAGACGTCTTTTGCATTTGGGGTGGCACGTTCGAGTCCTTGTCCACCTTCCATGATCTGTTGAATCGTTCTTTGCCTGGTCTTAGCTTTACAGTCTCCCATTATGACTATAAGATTAATTTCCTAGATACTATGGTTATGAAAGACCAACACGGAGTGCTGTCTACAGATTTTTATACTAAAACTACAGACCGGAATAGTCTGTTACACTTCGACAGCTTTCATCCGTTACCAATGAAGCGTTCCATACCGAGATCACACTTTCAACGCGTCAGACGTATCGTATCTGACAGTACTACATGCGAAACTCGACTCAGAAATTAATACCCGGTTCACGGATATTGCCTATTTAATACATAAATCCATCCGCCAACATTGGCATCTTCTCTCCAGAGCACACCTGGACATCCTTGAGTTTGCCAAGCCTTTTCTCTCATGCTTCAGACGAGCCCCCAATTTTAGAGACACTCTAGTCAAGGCTGACATTGGCTCCAATAGACCGGTTTCCATGCAACGGTTTTTACAGCGTCCAAAAACAGGCACATTTCCCTGTTTGTGTTGTACACAATGTAATAACGTACAAAAAGGAGACAGCATTCATCACCCCTATACGGATAAGGCGTACAAAATTCGTGGCTTTTTTACCTGTGATACATCATTTGCCATATATGTCATTAAGTGCCCCTGTGGACTCCTCCATGATGGGGAGACTACACAATCAGTAAAGGACAGGATATCAAAACATAAGTCCACCATCCATTGCAAAAACTTGATGCTCCCCATCCCACACCATTTCATTTCCCAAGGCCATACCATAACTCAACTAAGATTTAAAATCTTAGAACAAGTACCACAAACAAGAAGGGGTGGCGACCATGTTAGACAGCTGAAAAAACGGGAGGCCTATTGGATCCACACCCTGTATACACTTTCACCTAAAGGTCTGAACAGGGATTATGATCTGTTGTCCTTCATTTAATTCAGCCTGTTGCCCACTGTTTATGGACTTTGCATGTCTTTATTTAATATGATATGTGTTACATCTTCCCACATTTTACTATTTTATTATGCATAAGTTTTCTGGCACAGACATGTTCTACCATTGTCATGCTGAGTTGCATCTCACTGTGTTTGACACGCTACCACATCTATACGGTTATACAATAGACTATTATATATTTGTGTACTGTCATACACAATGTTGCTGACATTGCATTATTTTGTTATTATTACCATGCTCTGTGTATTTTCTTTCAATATTCACTGACATATATTATGTGGTCAGTCAAGAGGTCATGTCCCATAGTGAACGTCTTATGAATAGTCCGCTTGAACTTTATAAATGCTAACTGTGTCTCTTTCTATTTTAGAGTCGCCTCTATTAACAATGATCGTCTTCACTCTCTGGATTTGTTCACACTCGCTCTCGTCACGCAATAACACGATTCTATGACCATGAATTGTCTCACCGCCTCTTTCTCCTCCTCTACTACTGAGCAGCACCGCCCACAGCACTGCTGGAACGCATTGAGCTCCTCGCTGATACGCACGGCCATTCACATCCGGTGACGTCACATCCGGCATTCAACCATCGGCGCCTGATAGGTCCGTCATAGATTTTGTCCCACCCCTTTCCTTTTTATTTCCGGGAGGTAAGCACAAATGGCAAAACGTCCCGCACATGTGCACCTGGTGAACACACATTAATGTCATCCGTGTGACACGCATCGACACCAGGGAAGAAGCGCTACAGCAAGCGCTGTTCCCCGGCAGCAGGTGCTGAACGCGGCTCTCATCATTCTCCCCTGCTCTGCTGGCTATCGGCACGAGCAGGGGAGAATGATGAGAGTTATACTCAAGTCCGAACAATGACAGCAGTTGTGGGCTTTTGGGACTATTACTCCCATCAACCTACACCTGCTGCCGCTAAGAACAGTGACAGGAGCGGAGGATGGGTGTATTCCTCAACCGTCGCCTGCGCTATAACGAAATAAATGAATGAAAAACCCGACGTAGGTTCCCCCCTATTTTTGATAACAAGCCAGGCAAAACTCACAGCTGGGGGGCTGCAACCCTCAGCTGTCAGCTTCAGCAAGGCTAGTTATCAAGAATAGAGGGGTCCCCACACTGTTTTTCTAGTTATTTAAATATATAATTAAAAAAACGGCATGGGGTCCACACATTTTTGACAACCAGCCTTGCTAAAGCTCACAGCTGAGGGCTGGTATTCTCAGGCTGGTAAAGGGCCATTGATCTTGGTCTCTGCAGCTTAAAAATAGCAGCCCGCAACTGCCCAGAAAAGACGCATCTATTAGATGCGCCAATTCTGGTGCTTTGCCCGGCTCTTCCCACTTTCCCTGTAGCGGTAGCAAGTGGGGTGATAGTTGGGGGGGTTTATGTCACCTTTGTATTGCCCGGTGACAGATGTGTGAAACAGGCCTTATGAGGACTTTCTATTCAGGCAGTTTTCAGTCTAAAAAGTAAGCAAAGCTCAGCTATGGACTTCTGCCTCTCTGTTTTAGGCCTCCTTCACAAGTCCATGTATAAACACATATGTGAAAAGACAGTACTGGAGTCATCAGTGTTGGATCAGTGTGCTATCAGTGTGTCATCCATGTCTCCATTTTTACCATCAGTGTCATCAGTGTTTTTCCGGTATGGATAAAAAAAAGAGAAATTACAAAGCTTCTCCTATACTTAACCTCTTAACGTCCATTGACATGCACACCCCGTCATGGCAGGATGTCAGTTTCCGCACCATGACAGGCTGTGCACATCCTGCATTTAAACTGTCACTGCGTGTAAACACGCAGTGACAGTTCAGTGCCGACAGCTGTCTATGAGAGCTGACAGGCACGGCAAGAGGTGGCGGGACCTTTACAGTCGGTTCCTGCACCCAGAGCGCTGTAATTGGTCAGTCAATCTGACTGACCAAACACAGCGCGATCGGGCAGGAGATGCTGAAATTTAAGTGCAGGAGCTCAGCACTGCAGTGGCTGAGCTTAAAAAAATATATATAGTAAGTTCCAGCTGCGTAAAAAATAGACTTCTTTATTGAATCATGTTAAAATACATGTGTATCAGATGTGCTCTCCAAAAACTGCCACCATCACGGACAGAGGCTACGCGTTTTGATCTTGACGATCTTTGTCCAAGAAATGCTTCTATGCACTAGTCTCTATATATAGAGAGACTCAGCCAATCACGGTACATCTTAACATCACATGACATACACAGGTTCTTAGCAACTAAAAACATCAACCATGACATAAATAAGAACAAAACATATGAAAATGAAAATAAGAAAATAGAAAATTCTAAAAACCTAACAATAGTGTAACAATAAATCATTTCTTTTAAGGCCACCAGGGATTCTAGTGTCTAAATGATAGATCCAATAAGCTTCTCGGGTAAGGAGACGCCGTCTGGCATCTCCCCCACGAAACGGAGTTATAACACGTTCTATTCCTTGTACCTGAAAATATGATGTATTGCGGGCATGTTGTGAAATAAAATGATAAGAGGCTGCTGACACATTGCGATGCAGATTATTGATATTATTGATGGTGCTCTCTAATACGTGCCTTTAATTTTCTGGATGTGCACCCAATATACGAGAGATTGCAAGCCTTATGCTATGTGCACACGTTGCAGATTCTGCTGCGGATCCGCAGCGTATTTACCGCTGCAGATCTGCAGCAGAACTGCAAGGGGTGTACAGTACCATTATATTCAATGGAAATTAAAAAAAGCTGTGCACATGCTGCGGATTTTTCCGCGCGGATTTGGTGCGGATTTAAATCCGCAGCATGTCACTTCTTTTGTGCGGATCTGCAGCGTTTCTGCACCCATTGACTCCCATTGTGGCAGGCAAAACCGCAGATTATTAATGATCTGCGGATTTGCTGCGGATGTCCTGCAGTTCTGGGTGTCAAAAACGCTGCAGAGGGAAGTGAAGTGATGTCACAGGAAGTGTGTGGGCGGAGTGTAGAGAAAATGGAGTCGTACCGTCGCATGGGGATGGATGTCAGGCGTCTGGTTGAATTGGTAAATATGTTGTCTGTCTGTCTGTCCTTCTGTCTGTCTGTCTGTCCGTCTGTCTGTCCATCTGTCTGTGTGTCTGTCTGTGCTTGTCTTGTGTGTCTGTAGTGACTGATTGTAGTCAATCGTCGGATGGGACTACTGCTCCCATCCAAATATGATGATGGGAGAGTTGTCCCATCGTCAGGCGACTGACTACAATGGGTTAAAAAAAAAACCACAGGACATACATGTCACATACACAACATACAACATAGATGACATACTCACCACATACACCTAGTTCACGAAGCCCTCGAACACCTGTTCCGCCGTCATCCCAGACTGTCCCACGTCGATCTCAGCTCTCCGGTAGTTTTCCGGCGTTCAATGAACTCCGGGATCTCACTTTACGGCACTTGACCTGCGTGAAGTGCCGTAAAGTGAGATCCCGGAGTTCATTGAACGCCGGTAAACTATTGCGCATGCGCAGTCACACTGCAGCTCCTGTCAGTGTGTTTTGGAAGCCGTGGAGAGCAGCCGCATCTACCGATGCGGCTGTTCTACACGGTAGATCGTCGTGGGACACTCGAAATTGATTGGACTACGTCGGAACAGGTGGTATACTGTTGCTTTATTATTTTATTTTTGTTACAGGCGATCAAGGGCTTCGTGGAATTAGGCGTATTTGTAAGTATGGTTAAATTAAGAATATTAAAATATTTTTTTTTCTGGGTTGTTTTTTTTATTTCTTCTACTATAGGATTAATAATGGATAGGCGTCTTATTGACGCCTCTCCATTATTAACCAGGGTTAGTATCACCTTACAATACCAAGGTGATATTAACCCCTTATTACCCCATATCCCACCGCTACTCGGGAGTGGGAAGAGAGAGGCTAAGCGCCAGATTTGGCGCATCTTACTGATGCGCCATTTCTGGGCGGCTGTGTGCTGGTATTTGTAGCCAGGGGGGGCCAAATATCCATGGACCCTTCCTAGGCTGTGAATATCAGCCCACAGCTGTCTGCAGAGCCTTTTCTGGTTATTAATTATAGGGGGACCCCATGTCATTTTTTTTGGGGGGATCCCCTATTTTAATAGCCATTAGAGGCTCTGTAGCCAGCTGTGGGCTGATATTCATAGCCGAGGAAGGGTCCATGGATATTTGGCCCCCCCCCTGGCTACAAATACCAGCACACTGTCGCTGGCTTTCCCTTTCTGGATGTAAAAATGGGGCGGGAGCCCACGCCAATTTTTTTTGGGGGGGATTAGTAATGAATAGGCGTCTTCCGCCTCTACATTATTAATGGTCATGTGTTTGATATGCATTTACATTTTGCATACACATCAACTTCCTTTTTCAGCTCAGACCCAGTTTTTCATTATTAACTGGGGTTAATGTCAACTTGCAATAGCAAGGTGACAGTAACACGTTATTACCCCATCTGCCACCACTTTCGTGCATTGGGAAGAGAGGGGCTAAGGGCTCATACTCACTTGTGAGAGACAATTCTCATGAAAACCTGCCACTGCCGCCGGCACACGGACCAGAGCGTGTGGCTGCATAGAAATACATCTCTCACAAGTGAGTATGAGCCCTAAGTTCTGGAATAGGCGCATCTTACACCTGCGCTTTGTCTGGGGGCAGATGTTGTGATGAACGGGCACGCGGTCCGCCACACGGTAGCCCGGGGGTCACGGCTTGTGATCCCACCGCTGCCACCAATATGTGATGAACGGGCACACAGTCCGCCACACGGTAGCCCGGGGTCACGGCTTGTGATCCCACCGCTGCCACCAATATGTGATGAACGGGCACACAGTCCGCCACACGGTAGCCCGGGGGTCACGGCTTGTGATCCCACCGCTGCCACCAATATGTGATGGAACGTGCACAAACACGACGGCTGCTGCCGTCCGACCCAGTAAACTGCAGGGATTTATAACTATCCCACTTCCACTTAGGAACTTGCAGCTCTCTGGCGCCCCCCTTACCCTCAGGTCAGTCAGGGAACTGCACCTAGGATAATTAGTCGCCAGACGGGTCACTTGGATGTGTGCTGGCTATTGGGCACGCTGCAGTGAGGGAATTATAATTACTCCTGGCTGCAGCCAGGCAGTACCCTTATAAACCCCGCTCCGTCACTGCCAGCGTCACCCAATAGATTAACACTTTACACCCCTTCCTTTTAGCTGCCACCAGCTACGGCTTTTGATGAACAATTTATCAAGAGGGTCCGTAGCAACCCCAAAACAGTAGCGTAGTGCTTCAGGCACGTGCAAATTCGTTTATAGAGCAGGAGAAACAAACTAATAAATTTATAGGTTTATTCCTAAAAAGACAGGCAGTGCTTATACAATATAAAAAGATGTAACAAGCTGAGGCAATATAGTTATGTACAAGACAATTAGAAAATAAAAGTGGTTAACATAAGGAAGATCAACTTACAGTTCTTAGATCATAGTAGGCAAGCCATGCGGTCGGGGGAAGGGAGACACCACAATGCATCACAGAGCTGCTATAAGTCTGGTGTCCAGGGCAGATCCGAGCCAGAATACCTGGCCCCTACCTTATAGACCTGTGGCCGTGACATCATAAACGGGGTGGAGTTACCAGGGTCCTCCTCTTGCTCTAAGGGTTACTCTTAGTTCAGAAAACTCAAAACTTTCATAAATAAGAGATGGAGTCTCATACAGCGATGCAGAGCATACCATTGTACTCCGCAAGATGTTGGCGTGCATTTAAGTCTAAACGCAGAGTGCCTGGGTGGATCGGCTAAGCAGAAATCTGTTTCTTAGGTTCTGCTGGTGCCAGCGCTTAGAAACTTCACTGATCCCTGGATTCACCGATGAATTGGCAGATATTAAAATTGCATACTTATAACATACACAGGAGCCAAGATATTGGACCTTGAATAACTACCATACAACAAAGGAACAGACCATGTGGTTTGTCAGCCGCTTTCAGCCGGCCTCCCTGTGGGGGCTAGCCACCTGGAATCAGATTACACAGAGTGTGTAGTGAGCTGAAGGGGGGGGGAAGCCCACAGGCTGCAAAGCCTAATGAATGCAGTAGCTGTGGAGATTCTAGAGAAGTACAGGATAAGGAGCTTGCAGGATCATCACACCTCCCCCCTTAGAGGGCGCTACGGAGGCATGACCTCTCGGTAATCCGCCATGCGCACCTCAGCGGGTTCGCCACGTCGGGACAACCCATCAGCATTCCCATGATCACTGCCTTTCTTGTGTTGTACGGCAAAATCATACTGCTGCAGGGCAAGGCTCCAGCGTAGCAACCTACCATTGGTTCCGGACACTGTGTGCAGCCAGCTCAGCGGGTTGTGGTCGGTGACCACCTTGAAGGTGCGCCCGTACAGGTAGGGCTGCAAACGTTGCAGTGCCCAGACCATGGCCAGGCACTCCTTCTCGATGGTGGAGTATGCCACTTCCCTTGGCAGAAGTTTCCGGCTCAGGTACAACACGGGGTGCTCCTGGTTCCCCGAATCAACCTGGCTGAGTACAGCACCGAGGCCAAATTCGCTGGCGTCAGTCTGTACCAGGAAGGGCCGACTGCTGTCGACGGCTCTCAACACTGGAGAGCTGCACAGGGCTGTTTTCAAAGCTCGGAATGCCGCCTCACAGCCATCTGTCCAGCTGACTGTTTGGGGTAGACCGCCCTTGGTGAGGTCCGTCAAGGGTTTTGCAATGGCGCTATAGTTCGGTACGAAACGCCTATAGTACCCTGCAGTGCCCAGGAAGGACTTCACCTGCTTTTTGGTCCTGGGGGTGGGCCAGGACACGATCGCGTCCACTTTCTCGGGCTCTGGACTCATGGAACCCCCGCCTACCCGGTGCCCCAGGTAGTGGACCTCCCTCATGCCCATCTGGCATTTTCCCGGCTTGATGGTCAGACCTGCCTGGTGAATACGCTTGAGCACCTCCTGGAGATGCTGAAGGTGTTCCTCCCAGGTGGAACTGAAGACGGCAATGTCGTCCAGGTACGCCACAGCGTACTCCTCCAGTCCCTGAAGCAGGTGGTTGACCATCCGCTGGAAAGTGGCAGGGGCATTCTTCATGCCGAAAGGCATGACCGTGGACTCGTACAGTCCAAAAGGGGTGATAAAGGCGGATTTCTCCTGCGCTGCAGGGCTCAGGGGAATTTGCCAGTATCCCCGGCTTAAATCCATGATGGATATGTACTTGGCATTCGCCAACCGCTCCAGCAGATCCTCGATGCGTGGCATTGGGTGCGCATCAGAGGTAGTGATGGCGTTGAGCCCCCTGAAGTCCACGCAGAACCGGGTGGTCCGATCTTTTTTTGGGCACGAGAACTACAGGTGAGGCCCACGCGCTTTTGGACGGCCGGATCACCCCCAGCTGCAACATCTCATGGATCTCCTGGCGCATAATCTGCTGCACCTCCTCAGAGATCCGATAAGGTGTCCGCCGTAACGGGGCGTGATTCCCGGTGTCCACCTCATGGACTGCCAACTTGGTCCTTCCGGGTCGGTTAGTGAACACGGCCCGAAAGGATTCCAGAGTGGTCAGCAACTGCAACCGCTGGGAGGCGGTTAGCGAGGCATTTACCTCCATGTCCTCAATGGACCCATTGGCATTAGCTTGGGCCAGCATGTCTAGGAGGGGATCCTCTTCCCCGTCCTCGGGCAGATTGCAGACCGGTAGGATGCAGGCTTCACGTTCGTGATGGGCCTTCATCATGTTGACGTGAAAGGCCTTGCGCCTACCCCGAGTGTGGTCAAGCGTGACCACGTAGGTGGCTGGGTTGAGCTGTTGGTGCACGACGTACGGGCCTTCCCAGGCTGCCTGAAGCTTATCCTTTGGTACGGGGACCAGCACCCACACCTTTTGACCCACCTGGTAGGTCCGCTCCCGGGCGTTCTGGTCGTACCAGTGCTTCTGGTCAGCCTGAGCCTGCGTCTTGTTGTCATGCACCAACTGCGTCAAGGTCTGCATCTTGTCGCGGAAGCGCATGACATAATCCACGATGGACACTTCCGTGGGGTTTGCCTCATCTTCCCAGGATTCTCTTATCAACCCAAGGGGTCCCCGGACTCGCCTACCATACAGGAGCTCGAAGGGGGAGAACCCCGTCGAGGCCTGCGGGACTTCTCTGTAGGCAAATAGCAGGTGTGGGAGGTACCACTCCCAATCGCGTCCCTGGGTCTCAACCAGCATGCGGAGCATCTGTTTGAGGGTACCGTTAAAGCGCTCACACAAACCATTGGTCTGTGGGTGATACGCATTCGATACCATACGCGTCACCTGCATTTTGCTGCAGAGAGCCTTCATTAGGCGAGACATAAATTGGGTCCCTTGATCGGTAAGCATCTCCCTGGGAAATCCTACCCGTGAAAAGATGGTCACCAGTGCATCCGCCACCTTATCTGCCCTAGTTGAGGACAGAGCTACTGCCTCCGGGTACCGGGTAGCGTAGTCTACCACAGTAAGGATGTATTGCTTTCCAGAGCTGCTGGGGACGGCCAGCGGGCCCACAATGTCCACCGCGATCCTCTGGAAAGGCTCCTCTATCACTGGCAACGGGATCAGGGGAGCCTTAAGAGCAGGCCCCACCTTCCCCACTCTTTGACAGGTGATACAGGAGCGGCAGTAGTTAGTCACATCTGTCCCCATCTTGGGCCAATAGAAGTGTTGAGACAGCCGTGCCTTAGTTTTGCTAATCCCCAAGTGTCCAGCAAGTGGAATCTCATGGGCAATCCTCAACAACTCACCTCGGAACTGGTGCGGGACGACCAGCTGTTTTTCCCTCAACCACTCCTTTTGGGAACCTCCGGGTACTGTCTCCCTGTACAACCTTCCTCGTTCCCAGAACACCCTCTCCTTATCAGTCACGGAGGTGGGCGTCTCGGCGAGGTGCCTCAAGTTCCCCAGGCTCGCATCTGAGTGCAGAGCGGCCTGGAACTCCTGGCTGGAGGCAGCCAGAAGTGACGTCAGGGTTCCTTCCTCACTGGGACCCTCTGGGACCGGCTCTGGTCTACCTCTGGTTCAGTCTCTCCTGTAGCGGAAGAGGGTCCAGATGGCAGGGCGCTACCTGCGATCCGGGCACTCTGACTGCGGGTGACAGCAGCTACATATACAGTCTCCCCGGGGATTTCTACAGACCCATCAGCCTGCGCTGCTATGGGCTCTACCTCCCCATCCACCCCCAACACTTCAGGAGCAGTGCTACTTATGGGCCAGTTACCTTCCTCGGTGGCACTGGTCAGTGTCATGGCGTCACCTTCCTCCCGGTTCCCATGCACCTCCCCATTTCCTTGAGCACTGTCGCTTGCTCCTGCTAGGGGTTCCTCAGCCGTCTCACTCCGCAGAGCGACGGGACTGAACGCTCCTGTACCTGTGGACACATCTACCACTTCAGAGAAAGGGTTAACAGATTCAGATGGCACAGATACATCACTATCAACATCATTCCTAGGGAAAGAAAGGTTATCAGTTGCATCATCACTTCGCAAAGCATTAGCAGGTAACACAATCAGTTTCCCATCATCATCAACATCAACATCATGGTTAATGTTAACCTTATCATCAGATTGGGAAGGGGTGTCAGGGACATAGTACGCGACCATCCTCCCCAGATCAGTCCCCAATAAAACATCAGTGGGCAGGTTTTCGGACACCCCCACTTCCTTCACCCCGCTCCCGGCACCCCAGTCAATGAAAACTCGGGCTATCGGCAAGGGGTAGTGGACGCCCCCAATCCCTGTGACAGTTAAGGTTTTCCCCGGAATCAACTCTTCAGGGGCCGCCAGTTCGGGTCGGATGAGGGTTCGTTCAGCCCCGGTGTCCTTGAGGCCTGTAGCAAGATGGGCCCCCACGCGGACGGGCTGCACGTTGTCATCAACCCTCCCCACCACACCACCCACCAAAAGAACAGAGGCGTTTGGCCCGGAGGCCTTGGCTGGGGGGTTCTTCTGCCTCTCCGGACAGGTGGCGCTGATGTGACCAGTCCTTTTACAGGAGAAACACTGGCGGGGGTCTGATGTAGGCCTGGCGCTGGCAAAGGGGATAGTGCCCCCAGAGGGACGACTGGCAGGGGCACTGGGGTTGGTTGCAGGCTTACCCCCTCCCCAGCGGGTGGCGACGGGCTTCCGCACCTCGGGTTTCCGGTTGGCCTCATAGCTGTCGGCGATCCGGGCTGTTGTGACCGCGTCCTCTGGTTCTCGGTCCAGGATGAACTGTCGGACCTCAGCTGGGCACAGATGCAGGAACTGGTCTTTGATCATCAGGTCTTTCAGCTCCTCATAGGTGTCAACTGACAGTCCATGGATCCACTGGTCAAAGTGGTTCCGGAGTCCTTGCACCACATCGCTATAACTGTCGTGTGGGCCACGTTGGAGGTTCCGGAACTTCTTTCGGTATACCTCAGGGGTTAGCTGGTACTTGGCAATCAGGGCCTGCTCGATGGCCTCATAGTCACTGTCTTGATCTGGCGCGAGGGAAGCAAACGCCTCCAAAGCTTTGCCCTTTAGCCCGGGGGTCAAGTACCTGGCCCATTGGTCGGCAGGCAGCCGGTACTGTCTGACTTTCTCAAAGGCCCGCAGAAAAGTGTCCAAGTCTCCGTCCCTTTCCAGCACGGGAAAGTGCTCCGGCCGGGGCTTGGGACTCTGAGTGCTGCTGGGTGTACCGCTCTGGGCTGTGGAGGGCATTGCCCCTTGTCTGAGCAGCTCCAGTTCATGGGCTCTCTGAGCTTCCTGCTCCGCTCTCTCAGCCTCCCGCTCGGCCCTCTCAGCCTCCCGCTCGGCCCTCTCAGCCTCCCGCTCGGCCTCTCGCTGGGCTTGGCGCTCGGCTCTCTCAGCCTCTCGCTGTTTGGCCTCTCGCTGGTCGGCTCTCTCTTGAGCTTGCTGGATCAGCCTCAGGCGTTCTTCCCGGTTGTCAGCGGTGAGTCCCTCCAGGGCCGCCTGCAGGTAAGGGTCCACCTCTCTCTGGGTGTAAGCAGTCAGGGGTTGGGCCTCTGCTCCTGCGGCACCACCTTGGCTTGGGCCGGCTCCTGCGCCCGCCACGCTCCGATGCTCTTCCAGTTCCTTCAGGGCCTGGACCAGTCAGGCTTTGGTTTGGTTCTCGTGGTCAAGGCCGTGGTACACGCAGATTCCCACAAGAGTGTCCCTGTTCTGCTTTTCGAACCAACTTGCTCCTCTTGTAGCCATGGTTGCCAAATAAAAGATAGGATAGAAAAACAAAGAGAAGGGAGGGGTAACCGCAAGTACACACAATTGTCTCAGGACTAATAAACACTGAGTCTGTTCTCCAAAACTTTAGCTGCAGGGTCGCTGAAGAACCGTGCAAGTTTTTTAGTGAATGGAATGATTGCTCAAACCAGATCACTAATGCTCTATAATCCCACCGCTCTGCCACCAATATGTGATGAACGGGCACGCGGTCCGCCACACGGAAGCCCGGGGGTCACGGCTTGTGATCCCACCGCTGCCACCAATATGTGATGAACGGGCACACAGTCCGCCACACGGTAGCCCGGGGGTCACGGCTTGTGATCCCACCGCTGCCACCAATATGTGATGAACGGGCACACAGTCCGCCACACGGTAGCCCGGGGGTCACGGCTTGTGATCCCACCGCTGCCACCAATATGTGATGGAACGTGCACACACACGACGGCTGCTGCCGTCCGACCCAGTAAACTGCAGGGATTTATAACTATCCCACTTCCACTTAGGAACTTGCAGCTCTCTGGCGCCCCCTTACCCTCAGGTCAGTCAGGGAACTGCACCTAGGATAATTAGTCGCCAGACGGGTCACTTGGATGTGTGCTGGCTATTGGGCACGCTGCAGTGAGGGAATTATAATTACTCCTGGCTGCAGCCAGGCAGTACCCTTATAAACCCCGCTCCGTCACTGCCAGCGTCACCCAATAGATTAAACACTTTACACCCCTTCCTTTTAGCTGCCACCAGCTACGGCTTTTGATGAACAATTTATCAAGAGGGTCCGTAGCAACCCCAAAACAGTAGCGTAGTGCTTCAGGCACGTGCAAATTCGTTTATAGAGCAGGAGAAACAAACTAATAAATTTATAGGTTTATTCCTAAAAAGACAGGCAGTGCTTATACAATATAAAAAGATGTAACAAGCTGAGGCAATATAGTTATGTACAAGACAATTAGAAAATAAAAGGGGTTAACATAAGGAAGATCAACTTACAGTTCTTAGATCATAGTAGGCAAGCCATGCGGTCGGGGTAGGGGAGACATCACAATGCATCACAGAGCTGCTATAAGTCTGGTGTCCAGGGCAGATCCGAGCCAGAATACCTGGCCCCTACCTTATAGACCTGTGGCCGTGACATCATAAACGGGGTGGAGTTACCAGGGTCCTCCTCTTGCTCTAAGGGTTACTCTTAGTTCAGAAAACTCAAAACTTTCATAAATAAGAGATGGAGTCTCATACAGCGATGCAGAGCATACCATTGTACTCCGCAAGATGTTGGCGTGCATTTAAGTCTAAACGCAGAGTGCCTGGGTGGATCGGCTAAGCAGAAATCTGTTTCTTAGGTTCTGCTGGTGCCAGCGCTTAGAAACTTCACTGATCCCTGGATTCACCGATGAATTGGCAGATATTAAATTGCATACTTATAACATACACAGGAGCCAAGATATTGGACCTTGAATAACTACCATACAACAAAGGAACAGACCATGTGGTTTGTCAGCCGCTTTCAGCCGGCCTCCCTGTGGGGGCTAGCCACCTGGAATCAGATTACACAGAGTGTGTAGTGAGCTGAAGGGGGGGGGAAGCCCACAGGCTGCAAAGCCTAAAGGGTATGCCACACTAAACAATATCGCTAACGGGATCGCTAAAAAACGTCACTATTTAGCGATCCCGTTAGCGATATTGTTCAGTGCGGCAGCTTCCAGCGACGAGCTTCCTGCTGTGATCTCGCTCGTCGCTGGAATCGTTCCGGACCCTATTTCATCGCTGGCGCTCCCGCTGGGTAAGTATCTTATCGCTGTGTGGCACCTTTTCTTAGCGATTTAGCGGTACTTTTGTACCGCTAAAGTCGTTAAGAAGATCGCTAACGGCGATAGCGTCGTTAACTATATCGCTAAATGCGGCAGCATTTAGCGATATAGAAACAATCCCGCTAGCGATCTCATTAGTATGCAACGCTAACGAGATCGCTAGCGGGATTGCTTAGTGTGGCAGTACCTTAATGAATGCAGTAGCTGTGGAGACTTCTAGAGAAGTACAGGATAAGGAGCTTGCAGGATCATCACAGATGTATTAACATAATCTACAAAATAAATCTACATAATATATATACAATGGAGGCCTGGATTTTGAGAGACCCCCAAAATGATAGTGTAAAACAATGTTGCAGGCAGCAGGTTCAGACTGAGCACATGTGACAGAGTCTGGAGACGCCGTGGAGAGCAATCTGCTGCCTGTAACATCCTTTAGCATGACCGGTTTGGCAGTGGGTCAGTAATGGTGTGGGGTGGCATTTCTTTGGAGGGCCGCACAGCCCTCCATGTGCTCGCCAGAGGTAGCCTGACTGCCATTAGGTACTGAGATGAGATCCTCAGACCCCTTGTGAGACCATATGCTGGTGCGGTTGGCCCTGGGTTCCTCCTAATGCAGGACAATGCCTGACCTCATGTGGCTGGAGTGTGTCAACAGTTCCTGCAAGATGAAGGCATTGAAGCTATGGACTGGCCCGCCCATTCCCCAAACCTGAATCCAATTGAGCATATTGGGGACATCATGTCTCGCTCCATCCACCAACGTCACGTTGCACCACAGACTGTCCAGGAGTTGACGGATGCTTTAGTCCAGGTCTGGGAGGAGATCCCTCAGGAGACCATCCGCCGCCTCATCAGGCCTCCATTGGTTAATAAATTTGATTTCCATTGATGATTTTTGTGTGATTTTGTTGTCAGCACATTCAACTTTGTACAGAACAAAGTATTCATTGAGAATATTTCATTCATTTAGATCTAGGATGTGTTATTTCAGTGTTCCCTTTACTTGTTTGAGCAGTGTATTATATATCTATATATACCATATACAGATGTGTGTATATATATATATATAAAAAATGTTTAAGTAGATTTGTGTCTGTTAGACTAATAAATATGAATATGGTATTTAATTACTTTTTGGTATCCATTCTAGATAAGGGACATGCCAGCCATCTGGGACCAGGCAGATGAATTGTATAAAGATAAATATGCCCGGGATTTATGCTGGACAAGAATATTCCGGGACCTATATCCAGAGTATGATGGGTACCACAGTGCCCTGCAGCGCAAAATTAGTAATTATGTTTCTTTTTTGAAAAATTCCTTATATTCATTTAAAACATAATGGAAAAGGATCATAGTGTGTTTTTATTTTTTCTTTTAGATCAAGATGTTAAACAACGGTGGAGGTCGGTGCGCGATCGATTCCATAAAATCCAAAACAACGTTGGAAAGAGTGGATCTTCGCCGGCGAAAATAAACTTTTCGCTTTATGAGGATCTAACATTTTTGCTCACCAGCCGGAGCTTGAGGAGGTGATTTGTTATAAATAATTTGAATGTTGTAATGATCAATTTAAATTGAGTTAATAATGAAACCTTATTCTTCTTTATTTTCACAGCACTGAAGGAAACATTTCAGCTCCTGAGCCCAGGGCTGCCACTAGGAATTTTGGGGCCCCATACTGGCAAAATTTATGGGGCCCCCCTTTAAGCTCCACCCCAAGTTCCGCCTCCACCCTAGCTCCTCCTCCACCACGCGAACCATCCAAAATCCCTCCGCCTTTTCTTGGAAAAACTCCACTTCTGCACCACGCCCTCACCAATGACACATTAACATCAAATCACATGCATAGCCATCAGCTTTTGTTTTGACCAAAAGATTTTTTTAAGCCACCACCACGACAAGGTAATATGGGTGAAATGGTGTGCACTCAAGTCTAGTGTATAGGAGGTGCTGGTGAATTGGTCCTAAGCGGCACCAACAAATATAGGAAGAGCAAAATTCACCGCACACTACAATTGATTACTATGCAGAAAAATATTTTTATTTGAAAAATTATCCAATCCAAAAGAAGAAAGTGCCAGTGCCGTAATAATAATATGTACAATATACAGATACCCAACGTTTCGACCCTCCTGGATCTTAATCATAGGGTACTAGAGAAAAATAGAAGAAACATAGTGTGAGGCAATTATATACAGTGATTACATATATAACATATATACAGATATGGGCTGGATCATATATAATTGATTGCGAAAAATGTCATGTAGATAATAATCCAGAAAGTAGAATATATCGTTAAAGTACATATGGAGCATCATTATACAATCTTAACATGGAGATATATAGAGTAACGATTTAATAATCATAGTAGAACAAAAGCACAATGATATAAGAAACAAAGAAGTAGCGCATTTCTACCTTGTAAAATTAGTACAACAGAGATATGGCACATAGTAGAGGCAATAAATTCCTTGTAAATTCCCTTATAGCAGAGCCAGATGCTGCAGATAATATCAAAATTATTAATTAAATAAATATAGGGAAATAGGTGTCACCATCATTGAAATGTCAGAGATTACCTGCTGTGTACAAAGAGCAGGAGTTAAATGTATCCAGAATAGGGTAAAGTCTGTCCTGAGTGGTGTCCTGATAGCCTGTACAGGGCAAATGGAACACAAATTATAGCCCATTATAGTTTCAGATGGAGTGGACTATTTACATGAAAACATACCTTTGGAGATGGATGAAATGAAAATATAGGCGGCGCACCTGCGCCCTGCCATGTACAAAAAGTAGGGGTTAAATGTGCCCTGGACGGGGTTAAAACATGTCCTGGATGGCGTCCACAGAGCCTACATGGGGTAAATGTGGCATAAGTTGCAGCCCAGAGTGATGGCAGATGGGGTGAACCGCTTTGAATCAAAGACATACCTTAAGAAGCGAATGTACAGGTTTACAGGCGGCGCCCCTGCGCCCTGCCTTGTCTGCTGGGTGACCAGGTGTATGGGAAGGGAGCAAATGGGGGTTTAAATGCGGCGCCGTGTAAAGCCGGACTGGAAGTGCGTCATCCGGACCGGAAGTGACACGGCGCCACATGCAGGCCTCTAGTCTCCTCCCCCTAGATTTTGTCTCCTATACAGATTAGTGCTCTCCATAGTCCTACTTATATTTGCCTTTTCCCACCGAAAACATGGCGGCTGCTACCGCTATCGCGCATGCGCGATTACATCAGATCATGTTGCGCCGTGTCACTTCCTGTCCGGATGACGCACTTCTGGTCCGGCGGTACACGGCATACAAAATACCTCCCATATAATGCTCCATAAAGGTTAATAATGGCCCCATAAGATGCTCCATAGAATAATATGGCCCATATGCTGCTCCATAAAAGTTATGCCCCCATAAGATGCCCCATATATTTTATGTCCCATATGATGCCCCATAGATTTTATACCCCCATATGATGCCCCTTAGATTTTATACCCCCATATGATGCTCCATAGATTTTATGCCCTATATGATGCTCCATAGATTATGCCGCCATATGATGCTCCATAGATTATGCCGCCATATGATGCTCCATAGATGTATATTCCCCCATATGATGCTCCATAAATTTTCTGCCCCATATGAAGCTCCATAGATTATGCCGCCATATGATGCTCCATAGATGTATATTCCCCCATATGATGCTCCATAGATTTTATGCCCCCATATGAAGCTCCATAGATTATGCCGTCATATGATGCTCCATAGATTATGCCGCCATATGATGCTCCATAGATTATGCCGCCATGTAATGCCCCATAGATTATGCTGCCATATGATGCCCATAGATTATGCCGCCATATGATGCTCCATAGATTATGCCGCCATATGATGCTCCATAGATTATGCCGCCATATGATGCCCCATAGATTATGCCGCCATATGATGCCCCATAGATTATGCCGCCATATGATGCTCCATAGATGGATATTCCCCCATATGATGCCCCATAGATTATGCCGCCATATGATGCTCCAAAGATTATGCCGCCATATGATGCCCCATAGATTATGCCGCCATATGATGCTCCAAAGATTATGCCCCATATGATGCCCCATAGATTATGCCGCCATGATGCTCCAAAGATTATGCCCCATATGATGCTCCAAAGATTATGCCGTCATATGATGCCCCATAGATTATGCCGCCATATGATGCTCCAAAGATTATGTCGCCATATAATGCCCCATAGATTATGCCGCCATATGATGCTCCAAAGATTATGCCCCATATGATGCTCCAAAGATTATGCCGCCATATGATGCCCCATAGATTATGCCGCCATATGATGCTCCAAAGATTATGCCACCAAATGATGCTACAATAGATTATGCCGCCATATGATGCTCCAAAGATTATGCCGCCATATGATGCTCCAAAGATTATGCCGCCATATGATGCCCCACAGATTATGCCGCCATATGATGCTCCAAAGATTATGCCGCCATATGATGCTCCATAGATTTTATGCACCCATATGATGAGCAGGCGGGGGGGGCCGCACGCAGCAATCCAACAGGGCCCCAGCCCAGGGCAGGCAGGAGGGGCCCGCAGCATCCAGCAACAGGGTCCCCAGGCCCCCTGTTGCTGGATGCTGCGCCTGCGGGCCCCCCCCCCGCCTGCCCTGGGGGGCCTTTTGGTGGATGCTGGGCCCCCCCTTCCTGCCCTGGGCCCTGTTGGTGGTGCGTGGTGGATGCTGGCGCTGCGGCTGTCCTGGCCGGGCCCCCCCTGCGACAGACTACTCACCCTGCTGAGCTCGCCTGCACCCGGTCCGGTCCGGTCCGCCGCTCCCAGGAACGTGGCAGTGTGTGTCTGGCACAGCACACCGACGTGACACGCTGCTCGCTCTGCTCCAGAATGAGGAAGTGGAGCAGAGCAGCGTGTGACGTCACGGCTGGACCATGATGCATCAGGGCGGGCTGTAGCTTAAAGCTACAGTGCCTGCCCATTTAATTTGCCAGCCAGGAGGTCAGGACTGGGGACAGTGGGGAATATAAAGCAGCGAAGTGCTGCGCCTGCTGCCGGACCGTGCTGCCAGCGTGCTCGGGCGGCGGGCCCCCCTAAATCACCGGGCCCCATACATTAGTAAGGGCTGTAATGCCCTGATGGCGGCCCTGCCTGAGCCCACAGACGACATCAGCCAGGAGACAGCAGAAACAGCTGATTCCGCAGCGTCTCCATCATGCTCATTTCTTGCAGGAACTTCGGCTGCAGCATCTGGTGGGACGGCATCTGGTTCTGCGGACAAAAATGATGCCACCACCACTACAGCAACAGGTGCCAATCCAGTGCCATTAAGTGAGCCCACCCAAAAAAAATCAAAAACCAAACAAAAAAATGATGACACCACTAAGAAGGTTAATGAGACCATTGATCTCATAAGAAAGTCAACAAGGGAAGATTATTTAGATTTTTTTGGGTCGATGATAGCCGACAAGGCTCGCTTATTGCCTGTTAATAGGCAGTCAATTTTCATGACAAGTGTGCAAGCTCTATTGGCTGCCTTAGAGGATCCTGCTCCAATAGCACCACTAACAGATATTGTGCTGGGGCTCACTGAGACTGTGCGGGCAAAAAGACCACCACCACCACCAACACCACCATACCGTGATGAGCAACATCATCAATTGCCTCACAGCAAATTCTCATCATACTACTCAGATTCGAGTAGTTCACAACGGGCAGGCCCCTCACCCAATGAGAGCTGCAACTCATATGGGTATAACCCTGAATACACTTATTTACAGTAATATTTTCAAAGGTTCGCAGACGATAAAGCAGGTTCTTGTTCTGTGTTTAAAAAATATTTAATTTGAAACATTGTTGAAATGTATGTTAATATTAAAAAGAAATGACATTGTTTGTCATAATGCATTGAAAGGTTTTGTAATAAAGTTATATTTTCAATTAAATAGATTTTTTTCTCAACATACAAAGTTCATTAAAAAAATAAATTAAAAAAAAAAACTTTGTCTTTGGATCAGTTTTCTTCCCTCCTCTGCTGGTCCGGCTGCTCATCACCGACACAGGAGTATTGCCAGTGCACGGCACCTTCGGGACTCATGAAGTAGTCAGCAAAGATTTCTCTCACACACGCACCAGAGCTGGATGGCCTTCCTTGACACACGTTGGTCACTGGATTAAATACTGGCTGCTGGTACTCCACATCTACGTCAGTGCTGTAGTCGCGAGCATAGTTGTGGAGTACACAGCATGCCTTAATCACAGTGTCAACGGTGTCAGTATCCAACTGGATGGGTGTGTGAAAGATCCTCCACTGACTAGTCATGATTCCGAAGGTGCATTCCACATATCTGCGTGCACGACTCAGCCGATAATTAAAAATCCTCCGCCGAGCATCCAGTCCCCTTCGTGGGTATGGGCGCAGCAGGTTGGTCGTTAAGGGAAAGGCCGGATCCGATACCATCACAAAGGGCACTGGATGTGTGGAACCCGGCAAAGATCTTGGGGCTGGGAGCGTTCCGCCATCTTGAAGAATTTGCAGCCCAATCTGTGACGTTCGCAACACCCGAGAATCCCCAGTACTGCCATAGGCACCAACATCGATGGCAACAAATTTGTAACATGCATCAGCCACCGCCATCAGGACCACAGAAAAATACTTCTTATAATTAAAGAAGCGTGATCCTGATAGTGGTGGCTTCTGCACTCTTACATGTTTACCATCAACTGCACCTATGCAGTTAGGGAAATTGGCCACAGACTGAAAGCCTGCTGCGATCTGCAGCCAAGTCTCCTCGGTTGGGGAAGGCATCACGATGGGCTGCAACTTCTGCCAGATCACGTTACATGTGCACCTCACAATTTGAGAGATGGTGGATTTACCAACTCTAAATTGGAGGTGTAGGGATGTATAGCTCTCTCCTGTGGCCAGAAATCTGCAAAGGAAAAGAAAAGATGATTAGAAATGTCATCGTAAGGGAAGCAGTCAGCAGTCAGGGTTTTTGTACAGCATTATTGTGATGCATTATGAACATACGGAAGGCCCCCGTGGAAGAAGCGCTACAAGCGCTGTTCACCGTCAGTAGGTGCAAAAGACGTCTCTCATTATAACCTGTTTGCGCCAATGGCCTGCTGAGCCGGGGAGAATAATGAGAGCATCTTCAGCACCTGCCGCCGGGGAAGAGCGCTTACTGTGGCACTTTTTCTGCAGTGCCAATGTGTGTCACGGGGAGGACATCTATGTCCGTTCTCCATGTGCATGTGTGTGTGGGCACACATACACACGGTCCATGAAACCACACTGACATGTGCATAGACCCAATCATTTAAATGGGTCTACGTGTGTCAGTGTCTCCAGGACATGTGAAACCTTTCACCGCACATACCGGTGATACTGAAAGAGGCCTTATGACATAGAAACCCCCACAAAAAAAAATTCTTACCGCAAGATGATGAGCAGCCTTTCCTCAGCACAGATGGACTTCCTCATCACTGTGTCCTTATACGTAAGCTCTGCTCCCAGTATGGTCAGAAGCCGGTCAAAGGCTGGGATGGTGAGCCGACAAAAGGATACAAATTTCTCTGGATATCTGAAAAAAAAGGAGTAGGTTAGGTCATATATGGATTATTTTACTGCTACACATTTGACATACGAAACAGTGTTTACACAAGGTTAACTTACCTCCTCAAATCTTGGTATAGCACACAAAAGTGACCCTTTGCAGTCCGTTCAGCAACAATGGGGTGGACCCACATTCTTCTTCTCTTACTGGCCTGCTAAAAATAAGATAAAAATATGGGTTAGTGCACAACACACAGAAAAAACTAACATGTAAAATTATTTTACACATAGTGTAGCTTACCTGCACTCTTTGCTGGTTCAGAAAATGGAGCAATACTCCCAACATCATGAGGCGTTGTGGCCTGCGTAGCCGTAAATTTGGGTCGACACAAACTTCGCCATGCTGTGGCCTCTGTTGTTCACGCCGCTCGAAATTGCCACTGTTTCCACTCATTATGAGGAAAAAAGCGAATGAGGTATTCCAAAATGGAGACGAGAAATGACATCACAATTTTTTTTTTTTAAGTCAATTATCTTTATTTAGCTTGACAACCGCTGACAAATCCGCATCAAAAACCGCAATAAAAACCGCATCAAAACCGCATCAAAACCGCACCAAAACCGCATCAAAACCGCATTAAAACCGCACATACACTTTCCAAATCCGCAGCTGCATTTTCTGCCAGGAGGTGCAGATTTGGTGCAGAAAATTCTGCACACAAATCTGCAACGTGTGCACATAGCCTTACAGTCTATTTTGCACACAACATTTGTGTAATTACAGTTAATATAGTTTTTGATTTTGAACGTGACTGTGTTGCCTGCATTTGAAAAATTCTTTGAGACGTGTGCATTCTTGCATGTTTTGCAGTTGTTAGGCTACTTTCACACTTGCGTTTTTTTGCGCTGCGCATCGAGCGCACATCAAACGCATGAAAAAAACGCGTGCAAACGCGTGTAATCGCTGCGATATTTTGCCAACGAATAGTGCGCATTGCTTTTGAAAAACGCAGCGATTGCAAGCGATTGTATGCGATTTAAAGCGTTTTTGTATGCGTTTGCGTTTTTTCTGTGCAAAACACATGATGAAAATCCTTGAAAAATTCTTTCAACAGAACCCACCAATGGGACACCAGTGGGCGTGTCTTATTGAAAATATAAATAGAGCCTGTTCACAGCCATTCTTCACATTTGCTTGCATTTGCCTTGGTGAACATGGTTATGGAGACTTTCTTCTTCAACCTTGATGTGGACATGGATATGGCTCGGGCTTATGCCTTTGCTTGCCATGAACAAAGGAAGAGAGATAGACAGTGGAGACGGCAGCGTCGTCGTTTGTGGGTACATCCCATTGTAGAACTCCGGGAGAGCCGTGGAGCGTATCACACCCTCTACAGTGAGCTGCAGTCAAACCCGGAGAAATTTAACGACTACACCCGGATGTCACAACAATCCTTCATGGATTTACTTGCTCGGGTACAACAATTAATAAGGAGACAGGACACACAGCTCCGTCGGGCGATTCCTCCAGAGGAAAGACTCCTGGTGACTTTACGGTACGTATTATTGAGAAACCAATGCCTGCATAATTGTATTACCATATATACCATGTATGCCTTGTACTATTCCAAAGATGACATCATTCTTGTTCTGCCAGCTAGTAAACAAAGACCTGCAGAATTATTTTTATTTCATTTTTTGGATTATTAATGTTTTACAAATAATATTTTTTTTGTTCTTTCTCTAGATTCCTTGCTACTGGAGAGAGCCTGTCTTCACTCCACTTCCAGTACAGGATTGGTATCTCCACGTTGTCAGGAATTGTTCTGGACACCTGCCGGGCATTGTGGACTGTTCTCTGTCCGGAATTTATGCCCCTGCCCACCACAGAAAAGTGGCTACAAATTGCTGACAAATTCTGGACAACCTGCAATTTCCCCAACTGTTTGGGAGCAGTTGATGGGAAACACATACGGATTATCAAACCTAAAAGAACAGGCTCGGAGTACTACAATTACAAGAAGTACTATTCTACAGTTCTTATGGCCATTGCGGATGCAGACTGTATGTTTGTTGCGGTGGACATTGGTGCATTTGGCCGTGGAATGACTCACAGGCGTTTAAGAACTCGGACATGGGACGGAGGTTGTATGAAAACCAGTTTAATTTCCCTATGCCACGGCCTCTTCCCCACACCGAAACTCCACCATTGTCATTTGTAATGGTTGGGGATGAGGCATTCCAGATGAGCCAACACCTGCTTAAACCCTACTCCAGCCGGGACTTGGACCACAACAAAAGAATTTTCAATTACAGGTTGACCAGGGCAAGGAGAACTGTAGAGTGTGCCTTCGGTATACTGGTTTCCAGATGGCGCATTCTGGGCACAGCCATTCATCTGAAACTGGAAACAGTGGATGAAGTGGTGAAGGCCTGTGTGGTGCTTCATAACTTTGTGATGTCTAAAGAGCACCCAAACTTTGAACTTGATGATGCAGCTCCTAACCCATTGCCTGACTTCACTCAGCACCCTCTCAGGTCTTCTGTTGAAGTCAGCCAAATGAGAGACCAATTTGCGGCCTACTTCATGTCAGATGTAGGACGGGTGGATTGGCAAGAACAAATGGTGTAAAATAATGTTATTGTCTGTATGTTAATAATTTTTTTTTTTTTTAATGTAAATAAAATAACTCTGTTTATACTTGTACCACGTGCAGTCTGTTTTTAATTTTAAAAAAAATTATGAAATGGCCAGGTTTACCAGTGAATTCATGATGCATATTTTTGGGTGCATCATCAAATCATTTGTAATCCTGACTATGTAGTTAAATATACATGCACACAAGTTGTATGACCTTTATTATTTATCCACTTTTGCTTCCATTTTCAGTGACAGTGGAGATAACACAACAATTATTTGTGGCACTGTGAATTGATTTGTATTGCAGAGATAAAAGATTAGACATCTTGTTCTATACCAATGCCTGGTGGCATGCTGAAGTGGTGATGCCCCAAATAACGCATGTATCAGGCCTGGGCAGGTGAGTACACGAGTTATAAACAGCAGCATCGCTACAGTATGCTTCAAATTAATGCATACTGAAGCAACGCTGCTGGTTAAAACTCATGTCTGTTCACCTGCCCAGGTGATATAGTAATGATCGAAGGTCAGGGTATTGTACATATATAGTGTATTTTCACCATCATTTCCTCTGTTTCTTCAACACACACTGAATAGAGGATGTGCTCAATTACAAGCTATATGTAGAATCCCTGGCCTTCTATCACCAAGTGAAATAATGTAAAATACACACCACACTCAATTCAGTTTTTAGTATATATGGCAAGGTTAAATAGATATGCCTTGCACGGAACCCCATCCTCTATTCAGTCTGTTCAATATTAGCAGACTGACAGAGTGGTTGTGAAGAAAAAAGGAATATATTTGTGTTTTGGAGTAAACATATCTCCATGAAGTACACAAACTTGTGTCATTCGTGGAGTTATGTGTACTCAAAAACGCAAAGTGTACGGCGCAGTGTGTGTACGGCGCAGTGTGTGTACGGCCAAGTGTGTAGGCGGCAAAATAAACACAAAGCAAACCAAAATTACTAAAAGAAGATTGGCACATTTATTTTCTACAACCGTAAAACAACATTTGAATTACCAATTTTATTTTTGGCTGACATTTCTACATATCACATTAAATAATTTTTTGGTTTACTCATAAAAATGAAAAATAGTCACACAAAGGTTTTGGATATCAGATTATTAAAATTTGGGTCAAACATGACCATGGTATCGTCACTGCCACAGAATTGTATAGAAATGTGAGAAATTTTTATTGCTAATGACGTTTTGGTGGTGATTTTGAGACTCTGGGGTTGTGCAGAGATGAAGACCGGCTGGAAAGCGATGAAGGGGTTTGAGGGGAAGGGGAAACAAAAGTAGTAGGTGAAGGAAGCTGAGACATCAAATGAGAGTCACTTTCAGACACATTAGGAGGAGAGGGTGGATGCACCAACAAAGATTTTTTTTTTTTCTTCTTGGGGACTGGAGTACCTTGCGTGGACCGACTTCTCTGTGTCCGCCTTAAGCTGGTTGACTGTGGCCTTGACCTAAAAAAGACAGAATGTAGGTCACCGCTCTCATGCTCGCTGGTGGCAGTGGCGGTGGAAGTGTTGCCAGTGCTCGGAGTAACAGAAGGGTTGGCGGTGTTCCAAGGAGAAGTGGCTGCCCTTGAAATGCATGGTTGATGACTGGTGGTGGTACTCATAGCATCAGTGGCTGGTGTGTCCATAAATTGATGACGACTCGTGGCGCTATTCATAGAAGGAGAAGTGGGTGCCCTTGAAATGCATGGTTGATGACTGGTGGCGGTACTCATAGGATCAGTGGCTGGTGTGTCCATAAATTGTTGACGACTCGTGGCGGTACTCATAGAAGGAGAAGTGGGTGCCCTTGAAATGGCTTTCTGACTGGTGACGGTACTCATTTGATCAGTGGGTGCTGTTCCAGAAAATTGTTGACTGGTAGCAGTACTAGTAGAAGGACAAGTTGGTATGTTGGCCCAAGCAGGTAGTGTGCTAGCTTGAGTCCATGACTGTGGACCAGTGTCAGTGGTGGTGTTGCTCCACACAGGAGCAGCGCTTGCCATGGTGGTGGCAACGGTGGACTGTCCAACAGTACTTGGACTTGTGGTGGTGTAGTGTTCACTTGGAATGCTGGTGGCCGTGCAGTGGTATGCAGCAGAAGTCGGTAGTGATGTGTGGCGAATCAGTGGTGGCACTGTTGGATATGCAACCACTGACTGCTGCGCGTACCGATTCTGCTGGATATACTGCATGTAAGCATTGTTGCAGGCCTGCATCACACCCAGCTGTTGCTCAGGAGTAAGGTGTTCCGCCATGCCCCGTTCTATTTTACTAAAAAAATGGTGCGCTGGTCTGTTGAGGTCGGCCTCCAGGCGATCAAAACGCTGGTCGACAGCGTTGAAGCGGTGATCCATATGGGTAAAACCACGTTCCATCAGTGAAAAACCGCTTCCAACTCTGCCTCCAAGCGTCTTGATATTGCCTTGAAAGGACTCGCTCAAGTGAACAAACTCGGGCAAGACATTCCTCTCCATGGCCCTCTGCCGCTGGCGGGAAGTGCCCGCATAACCAGTGGCAGAGACCTGGGAGAGGGGAACACCTGATGGACCAGCTTCCTGGTCACCAGCTGTCCGTGTTGCTGACCTGCAAGTTGCTTCCTGGCTGTCGGATGGCTGGGACGTGTCCAAGGTCGTCCGAGGAAGGACCGCTTCAGGGACAGGCTGCATGGTGCTGCTCCAGGTGCTGTGGAAAGAAAAACAAAACATTACTATAATGCATGAACAAGAAGCATCAGCTGTAGAAAAGAAAAAATAAATTAAAAAATAACAAAAAAATTGAAAATCTAAAAACTTACGCTCTGCTGGCAAGGACCGGTCTCAGGAACGCCAACTCGCGATAGTAGCGATATTTCTTTTTGTGCCTTGCTGCAGAACCACTGCGAACCTGTCCCTCTGCTCGAACATCAGTGTTGAAGCGGTCTTTCATCGAGCGCCATCGTGTGCGTATTTTGTTCACTGTTTATAAAAAAAAAAAAAAAAAATTAATACAATGCAGTATGTGCAAATTCACTCTCAACACACATAACTCAATATAAATGTCAAACTGTTAATGAAGCATTATAAAAAGCTTTAGAATCCACATGTCATTGACTGTTGAACCACATGACACTGTTATGTTTGCTGTTAGAATATATCAGGCAGCAAAAACAAACTTCACATGAGGAACAAGAGTGAGTGCAGCATAAAAACAAACACTAGAATGCAGAACTCATAGCAATAGCATACACAGGGCAGTCACTTTTGAACCTGAGGGCACTGTTGGGTTTGCTTGCAGAATATATCTGCAAGTAAACCCATCAGTAGACACAGGAACAAGAGTGAGTGCAGCATAAAAACAAACACTAGAATGCAGAACTCATAGCAATAGCATACACAGGGCAGTCACTTTTGAACCTGAGGGCACTGTTGGGTTTGCTTGCAGAATATATCTGCAAGTAAACCCATCAGTAGACACAGGAACAAGAGTGAGTGCAGCATAAAAACAAACACTAGAATGCAGAACTCATAGCAATAGCATACACAGGGCAGTCACTTTTGAACCTGAGGGCACTGTTGGGTTTGCTTGCAGAATATATCTGCAAGTAAACCCATCAGTAGACACAGGAACAAGAGTGAGTGCAGCATAAAAACAAACACTAGAATGCAGAACTCATAGCAATAGCATACACAGGGCAGTCAGTGTTGAAGCAGAGGGCACTGTTGGGTTTACTGGCAGAATATATCTGCCAGTAAACCCATCAGTGGCCTCAGGAACAACACTGAGTGCAGCATAAAAACAAACACTAGAATGCAGAACACATTGCAATAGCATACACAGGGCAGTCAGTGTTGAAGCAGAGGGCACTGTTGGGTTTACTGGCAGAATATATCTGCAAGTAAACCCATCAGTAGACACAGGAACAAGAGTGCAATATTACAGAGAATGAAAATACTTACTAAACGCCCTTTTCAGGTTTGGAGAGGCGCTGTCCCAGCCATCCATCAACGCTGCGGCCACCTCGTTCCATAGCCGCCGGGTCACCACATTGTCCTTGTACTGGGTATTTCGGCTGTCCCACAACGGGACACGCTCCTGGACCTGGCAGATCAGGGCATCGTTGTCCACATACATGTCCTCGTCCCCTTGTGGAACCTAGAAGAAACAAAAACAAAATTACAATCTTGTATATTTTAGACAAAGAAAAGAACAATAGGTAGGAGTAGAAAAGAAATAGACATTCAAAGGCTATATACTTACATTCCGTCTCGCCACCGGGACTTGACTCGGCTGCGACTGCTCCTGCTGAGACTCCTCAATGGCCGTGTCCGACGATGATGTCTGAAAAAGGAACCCAAATTTAAGCCATTTGTAGATTCAGCAGCAATACTTACCCAAAGGCAGGAAGATACTCACATCATGCTCTGCTTCGGCCAGTTCTTGCCGGGATGGGGAATATTCAGATCCAGAAGACATGCTGCAAAAAAAAAAAAAAAAATACATGAACACATATTACATTATAAGGACAGTCTGTCATTTGGTTAAAGAATACTCACATTCTTGCCCTTTGGATCTGTCTTGATTCAAGAAGCAGTGTCTCCAGACAATGTTCAGCCTTGGTCCAAGATGGATCTTCAAGTGTTCAGCTACAGTCTCCAGGCAGTGTATGTAGCTTGTTGGTTGCTGGCCTTTTATAGGGATCCAGGCTGTATAATCTTCAGGTGTTATCAGCATGCAGTCTCCAGATAGTCTGAGGGGTCTGTGTGTCACTTCCTTTATCTATACTACTTTTATCTAGACTCCTCACAAACAATGTATCTTGTCTAGGGGGTCATTTGACAAGTGTCTAGACATGTTTACTAAAATATCGCATGCGCACACAATCGCTGACAAGCGCACAGCCATGCGCACACCAGCGTTCACATAGACTGCAATTATATTTTTATGCGCATAGCGTGCGCACACGTGCGCACGCGCATTTTTATAATGGTGTGCTGAAAAAAAAAATGCAACATGTAGCGTCTGGCGCGTCTGGGCGCACACCTGGAAAATGCGCTGCGCACGTAAAACGCTGATGAACGCGTGCAAGCGCAATACAATGCGCCCGCCATGTTAATGATAGGGGAAAATTGCGCATGCGAACAATAGCGCACGATGCGCAGCGCAAAAAAACGCAAGTGTGAAAGTAGCCTTAGACCCACATTTGAAAAAAACAGTACAATTTAACCAGTTTTTCTGTGATTTTTCATTCTTTACATAAAACATACTTGGGGATAATTTATTCCCTAATGTAGGTGCCCTTCTGGATACCACATTAATACCCGAAGTTAAAATTTGGGCTAATTTTTCATCTTCATATAAGATTGGTAAATATTTATCTATGATTTTTCTAATCTGTGAAAACTGTGGACTGTACTGAAAACAAATATATGGTTTATTTTTAATGACATCATCATACTTTTTGACGAACGATTTGATTAACTCCGTGCGTTTTTTTTGTTGCACAATTTTTTGTGCTCTATCTAGTGTCCAGCAAGGGTAGCTACGATTTTTTAATTTTTGTGACACAATCAAATTCCTTCCTTAAATCCAGGTCCAAATTACAGTTGTGTTTATGTTAAATATTAATTATTGGTTATGGATTTATTCTTTATACACTCAATTCTGTACCAAGCACGTTAACGATCGCTGACATTACAGATGCTATTTCTGTATGGTAAAGTGTCATCTCCATATACAGAGACCACGTGATCTAAGGGACTTATATATAATGGCTACATGAAGGGAGGGGTCGCTCTTGCTCGCTCACTCACTCCACAGACACATGGGACAAGGACTATGATGAATGAACAGCCAGCTGCCATGTAACCACGTGTTGTTTCTCTGAGACGCTGCTGACAGAGACAGAATGTCATTTTTACCATTCAGGACACCAAGGAAAGATGTGTACAAGTTTTGCTATGGACAAATGGACAATCTCTACGTAACTATTTCACTCATTTTATGTTTTCCTGTAATGATGTTTTTTGGTAAACAGTCCAATAAACCACTATAATTTTTTTATAAGAAACGTGACATTTTCTTTAGAAGTATCGCATCTGGTAACAAGTCCTGGAAAAATATATGAAATTAAGCATTTTTAACATTTTGGAGAGCCAGCCAGTCACACTTGATTTTTAGAGTGTGAATTTCTGAAAACTTGCAAAGGGAGGAATAGAAGCAAAAGACGTCAGATGTGCAAGTCGTCAAAGAAATCACACTACGATATTTCAGGATCAGAAAAGAACCTATGAATGAGGACTAAGAGTTGCCAGACGTACTACAGGAATCAGACGTGCTGATGACAAGAGCATTGTCCAAGAAAGGAGCTACAAGCTGAGATATTTTAAGGTAAGAAATATGGATGTTATTACTTCTTTTTCTAAGCAAAGTAGACTGAAATTTATGTCTGTAGATCAGTCTAATTTAGAAGTTTTATGGCTCAGCTTATATGCAGAATGTGAAATGGAAAATCTAAAGCTAGAATCTAAGCTGGTGTCCTTTAATAGAGAAAGAGAGAAATTGAAAAATATTTTACAGTTGGTTCATGTATTTCACAAGTTTGTATTAGAGAAATCTAAAGATGACTGTGTAGGAATAGTGTCAGAAGATACTAGTGATGTTCCCGATATTGACTGTAAAGAGGAAATTGAGCAAGATGTGGGACATATGTCTGTAATGGCTACTCAAGGTGACCTTGTCTCTGATGACGTAAAAAAAGATGGTGGAAATGTGGGAGGAGACTTGAGAACTGATGTAGGAGGAAACATGGGAGGAGACTTGAGAACTGATGTAGGAGGGAACATGGGAGGAGACTTGAGAACTGATGCAGATGACGTACGAGAGACGGATGTACAAAGGCCACCAAAAATAGAAGACAATTCACAGGCCCAACTCCAAATTAAAGTTAGGAAAAATTTGTTAAAATTATGCAAAATCATTCCTGCATATGATAACAAAATCCATGTATGCAGAAATTCTGAAATCTTCGAAAGCTTTATTGACAAGCTTGATTTAAGTAATGACGAGAAAAATCAATTATTTAAATTGTGGCTTCCTGCAACCTTTTCCAGACGCTTAACATTGAAGTTGACTTGTGATAACTTACATGGAGATCTAGATGATAAAGACAGACTGAAAATTCTGATTTTCTGTGCCTTAAATGAAAATTGTCCAGATATTGAGATTCTTCAAAAATTAAGGATTGGTCGGAAAGAATGTACTTTTACATTCATGTCCATATTTGAAAGGTTGTACAAAACTCTAATTACCAATGTCAAAACACAATCAATGATAAAGTATTTTGTGGACAAATTTGGATTCCTAAATTCTGTATCTCGTGTTATTGCGTCACAAAAAGATACTTTATTTGAATGTGCGCAATCCCTTGATTTTGCTAGAAAACATGAGAATCGTGAATGGAAAATAAATCAAACAGATAGAGTAAGATCTTTTCAAAAGCCAGTGTCAAAATCTCCTAAACTGAGTCATCCCCGGAATCAAATCTATGACATACGGAGGAAATTACATATTTGTTATAAGCCCTATAAAAAAATCCAAGAGTCCGCTTTGCAGAAAGAGTTAATAATTCAAAGTTCAGACCGCTCTGTAAAGAGACAAATGGCGGACATTGAAAGACAGGAACAGATGATTCTTCAAAGAGACATAGTTGAGTCTTCAGTTTACAGCTCATTATCGGAGCTGCTCAAACAATCATTAAAAAAAGGAATCATAAAAAGAGCTTTTCAGGACATATTTGACAAAGAAATAAGATTTGGTTTAGGAATTGACTGAAAATGAAATTATATGTTGTGTAAAAGTGATATACAATATATTATTCAGTTATTTGTAATTATTTTATAAATATAATCCTGTAGTTCACAGCTTTTGTAGATATATATATATATGTATATATATATATATACATATATATATATATATTCATACAGTATATATATAGTATATTTGTATAAGTAGAGATTGTATAACTGTATATCTATATCTATAGTGATAAAATTAAAATAAACTACAGAAAATATTTAGAATTACATTAAAGCCAATACATATATGTATAAGACATTGCAATTGTTTTGTTTTTGTATATGATATTAACCTTATCTTTTATTTATCCTTAGAATTTTCACTTCAAAGTAGGATTTAAATCGGGAAAAACTCTCTTACATGGATTTATTCCTTTATTTACACAGGAATTTGTAATAACTGCATGTTTTTATATATTTAACACTTAAAAGGAAATAATATGTAACTAACTGAATCTAAATTTAGTTTTTGTGTGTTGCTAACATTTTGAAGTTATTTATTTGCATGGCAATATGTTCTTACTGCATGACAGTCACACATGTGACATTTAAACTGTTCTAATTATAAGGCACCATATACCCCTATTTTCAGTGGTTGCAACTTAAAGCTCTTGTAGCTTCAGTGAGCTCGGCCTTTGCAAGTCAAAGAATTTTTCTTTAGGCCTCTTAAGTTCTAGGGTTCAATTTCAGTTGCAAACCCTTGCACCAAAAATAGATACAGCTCATAACCAAATTTTCTTATGAGTCCTTTTATCTATAAATGGTTCACAAAGTTTATGTTATGTGTATTTGGGGAATATTCAAAGAAATATTAAAATATTAAATTTAATAGTTTACAATGCGCATTGATAATTAGGATACAATTATTTGGGTTAAAATATATATGTATTCCAACCTTTTTGTATGAGAAATCTGTGGTGTGAACTTATATGTTCACAGTCTGAGTGACAGATGACAGATGCGTGTATGAGCAGCTGCTAGAAGTGAATATAAGCTAAGAGTATGTGATGTATGAAAGGAGAGGTTTCAAAATTCATGGTATGCGAGAAA
Organism: Oophaga sylvatica; assembly: GCA_033576555.1. Lineage (NCBI taxonomy): Eukaryota > Metazoa > Chordata > Amphibia > Anura > Dendrobatidae > Oophaga > Oophaga sylvatica. The sequence continues at coordinate 25,494 of JARQOD010001935.1, read as the reverse complement.
AACAACAACTTGTTTTTAAAAGAAATAATACAAATCAGTTCAATTAGAATATTAAGGTACATAATGAAATATTATCTACTCAACATATATTCCTTTAGTAATTATTATTTTTTAGTTAATAGTAGATAAGTGTAATCACACATCAAAATGGTTTATCAAGAAAATTTACATTTAGATTATTTTTTTCCCTTTTTCCCAAAGGATAATTTTATGATATTCAATGTTATTTTTATTTTTAATGGTTACATAGATGGTACACATCTTCAGACAAATATATGGTATAAAGCTAAAACAGAAGTTACATAAATAATTTATAAAACAATTATTTTTTTTCATTTTGGTTTTGATAAATCAATTATTTCATAAAATAATATTTTTTTTCCGGTATTAAGGGGGAAATGTGTTTTAGATTTTGAATACATCATCACATTTCATCAATACCTCTTCTTCACACATTTTAAAGACTACAATGGTATAACTACTAGAGATAATAACATTAAGTATTATAAAGAGTCATTTCTTTACACTAAGAAGGGGATTACATGCAAAGTTGCATAATATGAATATTTTGGTAACACAAGGTCATGACAAATATGAAATCATCCTGATAATGGAAATATTAAGGGTATGTGTTACTGAGAACATAACTACTCAGCATTTGTCATAAACATATAAAGGCCTTATTTTTATTCTTATTTTTGTTTTTTATTTTTCATTTTTTATTCTTCTTTTATCTCTATTTTTGATTCTTAATTTTTATTTTTATCTCAATCAAGAAACATCAATATTTAATAAAGTAATGTCTAGTACAAGAATATTGCTTCATTAAATATAGTAAAGATATCGGTTCATTAGAAGAAAATGTTCTAATTCTGAGTAAATACAATAATTCATTCATTCATTCATTCATTCATTCATTCATTCCCTCATATTCACATTTTGGTTCATGGCTATACATTCTTACCTATTATTGGTCTAATAAATATATTCCATTAATAAAGTTTTAGTAATAAAGATGGAAACACTTGTTACATTAAAAAAACACACTGACACCTATGGGTTGAAAAGGTAATTACACCAATGACATAAAAATGTTCTATCTCATGAAGAATATGGTTAATAATGCATTATCATTTATGATTGTTTCACATATAAACATGAATTCCATATTACTATTCTGATAATAATTCTATGGATATTATTGATTGCTATGGTACGCTGTGATATTATAGGTTAAGAAAATTACCAGATTTGGTATAGAATAGGGAATGAAGACTTCAAGCAAGATATTGAAATTACGTTAATAAAGACTTTTCATATTTCTAAATTCAAGTAAATTTAAAAAGTTACAAGAATAAAAAGCCGAAGTCCCAGAAGGTAAAAAGGCTCTATGATGTCTGAGTAATAAAGAACTGTGTCAATCACAATTCATTTCATCACTGACAACAACTGCAGTATTCACCATTGACAACCACGATCGCAGTATCCACCACTGACAACCACAATGGCAGAGGACGATGATCCTATGATGCTAATATGAACTGTGTTATCACGCTTTTATCACGTTCCAGTGGTTTCCTATCACCTATGAAGCTTCAATGAAAGCTGGTGAACAATAAGTTGTCAGGAAGCTACAACCCTGACATGTGTCCTGTGCATTAGGACTAAGGACTGGTTATGGTGCTATCTATAGCAAGGAAGAGTCATTTTAACCCTTGCTTTGCTGACCAAAGATGTCACACCTGTTCCAAGACCAGTGCGGATGGCATGGAGGATTCCAGAAATATCCAAGGCGAGCCAATGTAAGTCCAGGTCTTTAATGGTGACACTGCTCAGATATTAAAGCTTCATTTATGGACTTTGTTTTCTTATCAACATTTGAATTTATGGACTTTGATGGACACATGACACACGGTCTCCACAATATCTACATGTTATTTCAAAGGAATTATCATATAAAGACTGTGTTTTAAAAGAATCAAGAACAAGACGTCAACATGAAGACCAGATGACATCAGATGATGATGACTGGACCAGAGATGCTTCGATTTAGGTTTAGGAAAGTATAAGACACATATTTTATATGAATATTGGTCACGGCTTACCATAACATGAATTCACATAATTATGTTATTGAGTGCATATAACAATAATCTGATATTATTATTATTATTGAAATTAAAGAAAAAGAAGAAAGAAGATCTGATTATCCTAAAGATGAACTTCTCTACTTTGAGGGTTCCAATTAATGTCTGTCACCCTCAAAAGGGGGAATTGTTAAATATTAATTATTGGTTATGGATTTATTCTTTATACACTCAATTCTGTACCAAGCACGTTAACGATCGCTGACATTACAGATGCTATTTCTGTATGGTAAAGTGTCATCTCCATATACAGAGACCACGTGATCTAAGGGACTTATATATAATGGCTACACGAAGGGAGGGGGGGGCTCTTGCTCGCTCACTCACTCCACAGACACATGGGACAAGGACTATGATGAATGTACAGCCAGCTGCCATGTAACCACGTGTTGTTTCTCTGAGACGCTGCTGACAGAGACAGAATGTCATTTTTACCATTCAGGACACCAAGGAAAGATGTGTACAAGTTTTGCTATGGACAAATGGACAATATCTACGTAACTATTTCACTCATTTTATGTTTTCCTGTAATGATGTTTTTTGGTAAACAGTCCAATAAACCACTATAATTTTTTTATAAGAAACGTGACATTTTCTTTAGAAGTATCGCATCTGGTAACAAGTCCTGGAAAAATATATGAAATTAAGCATTTTTAACAGTTTAACTCTAGTAAATTCTCCCACTGGGATTGATTTGATAGTATGTTTACTATGACTAGAGTTGAGCGAAACAGGTCGGTCAGATTCAAAAGTCGCCGACTTTCGCCAAAGTCGGGTTTCGCTGGCCGAAATCAGACCATAGCGTGCAGTCGGCCATGCGGTCGTCGACCCCAGCGCCCAAGTCGGTTTTCCCATAATGCTTGCAGGCGCCTTTTTTCAGCCAATGAGCAAGGACGTACACTATGGGCAACGAGATGACATGGGCAGCGTCCACCATCTTAGAGAAGGGCATTGCAGTGATTGGCTTGCTTTGGGGGGCGTCATAGTGTCTATAAAAGCCTTGAGCGCTGACCTCCATTTTACTTCTGTCGATCTTAACAGTAGGGAGAGAGTTAGGGCTGGAAAGAGAAATTCTTCTGTGCTTGTGCTGATAGCAATTGTGCTGTACAGTTAGTGTGCAGTGACAGGAGAGGATTTTGTTGTGTGCAGCAGCGCTGGTTATTAGGCTGCCTGATAGCTGTATTGCTGTGTGTACACTGCTGTGCAGACTGCTTTTTACACAGCACTAATACTTTTATTCTTTTTTTCGGCACACTTACTGACCGTTCATTTTTTCCCACACAGTACAGAGCTGTACGCTCCTCACACACTACCGTGTACTGGCTGGTATCACGGACAAATACAGCTGACTATCTGTGTGTGACTCCGGAAATATATATGGAGATTGCAATTTTCCCCTACACCGTATACAGCTGTACTCTTCTGAGAAAGTACTGTATATATGCTCTTTGTATTACGGTCAAATCCATACTGAGTGAGCATCTGTGTGTGACTCCGGAAACATATACGGAGATTTAAATTTTCCCCTAAGCCATATACAGCTGTACGCTCCTCATACAGTACCATATATGTGCTGGTATTTTTGGTACATTTTCCCAAACATGAGGAAGTATGGTGGAAGAGGCCGTGGACGTGGGCGGGGGGGGCCTGCTGGGAATGATGGTGGTGGTGCATCTGCTGGTAGTGCCAAAAGCCCAATAGCACCAAAGGCAGAAGGTGTTGAGCCTGTGTCATTGTCTGGCTCCAGAAGGCCTGGAAGGTTCCCTTTTCTGGGAGTAGGTAAACCTCTTTTAAAGCTGGAGCATCAGGAACAGGTTTTGGCTTAAATTGCCGAAACAGCCTCCAGCTCTATTGCCTCCTCTTCTGAACTTTCAAAAAAATACAAGCACTGAGTCGTCAGTGCAGGCTGCTGGTCAGGAACTACACCTTTCCTTGTGTCCTTCACCCCCATCAAAAGTGAAGGATGCGGCAGGCCACACTTCAGATTACTCCATGGAGCTCTTTTCACATACCATGCCTGGGTTATCAAGTCAAATCCTGAATTCCCCAATCCAAGATGAATATGACATGGAGTGCACTGATGCACAGCCACTGCTATCTGATTCTGCTGGTACATTCACCCAGAGCACTACATTGCCCTCGCATTCTACTGAGCCAGAATCTGACCCTGATGAAACTCAGGTGTCCCTTCCCGCATACTCTAACACCTTACACGGTGACACAGAGGAAGGTGCAGATGAAATTGAAGCGGAGGTGATGGATGACCCAGTTGTTGACCCAGATTGGCATCGATTGGGGAGAAAGGTGCCGCTGGCAATAGCTCAGAAGAGGAGGAGGATCCGCGGCAGGCAGGCATCGACATCGCAGCTGCGGTTTTCTGGCAAACCCGTAGCAGTCCAAAAACGTGTTAAAAAAACAAAGAGTTGCAGGACAGCTTGGCCAGCGTGCAAGCCCTGTAAATTTTTCCCAAATCCTATTGATGAGGCAAAGGGAAAAATCTCCGATTATTGAATACCAGTTGCATGCTTAGACATTTAAACACCATGCACTTGCAAGCGTGGACGGACTACAAAACCTCACTGGCTTTGAACGCCTACATTGCCAAACTGATCTCATTAGAGATCATGCCCTTCTGTTTGGTTGAAAGCGCGGCGTTCCGAGAGCTCATGGCCTACGCTGTCCCACGCTATGACCTACCCAGTCGGCACTTCTTTTCTAGAAAAGCCATCCCTGCCCTCCAACTGCATGTGAAACACAGATGTATGGGCCAGTAGGCATGGCCAGGGTCGTTACGTGTCCATCACTGTGCACTGGGTTAATGTGGTGGATGGAGGGTCCAGAGGGGACAGTGGCGGTGGGACAGTGCTGCCTAGCCCACGGTATAGGCAACAGTTGGCTGCAGGCGTTCGACCCTCCTCCTGCTCCAGAAGCAAAAGTTCGTCGACAGAGCGCAGTCGCACGAGCACTCCATCCGCAGCTGCCAGTGTTGTACATGAGGTGTCCCACTATCGATCAGCTAGTAGTAATTTTGTGGCGGCCATAGCCCTGGCAAAACTCAGACACATACCTTGCCTGGCTCACACCGTGAACCTGGTGGTGCAGTGCTTCATAAATAATTATCCGGAGTTACCAGCCCTGCTCCATAAGGTGCGAAGACTGTGCTCGCACATCCGTCGCTCGCCCGTAGACTCCAGTCGTATGCAGAGGCTGCAGCGATCGCTCCACCTCCCCAAGCACCGCCTAATCATAGACGTAGCAACAAGGTGGAACTCCACCATGCACCTGGTTGAGAGGCTGTACGAACAGAAGCAGGCTGTAATGCATTTGTGGGAGGATACACGGGCAGGCAGTTCGAGGGTGGACATGGAGTTGTCGGGTGTGCAGTGGTCAAAGCTGAAAGACCTCTGTAAAGTCCTTCAGTGTTGTGAGGAAAGAACACGGCTGGTAAGCGCAGACGACGCCATCATAAGCATGAGCATCCCACTTATGTATCTGCTCATGCAAACTTTGACTCACATTAAGGATCAGGCGTCTGCAGCGGAGGAGGAGGAGGGAAGCCTTCATGACAGCCAGGCATTGTCTGCTCAGAGAACTGTCCTGGAAGAGGTGGAGGAAGAAGAGGAAGAGGATGAGGGGGACGATTATTTTGGGCAGGATGATGCTTCTCAGGGGGCAAGAGAAAATGTTGGCTTGCCAAGGTCAGGTACAGGGTTTGTGCGTGAATGGAGGGATGTGGATTTGGCAGAAAGTGCTCCTCCACCCAACTCTGGCAGTGCATTATTGACACCTGGAACATTGGCCCACATGTGTGATTAGGTCTTGTGGATCCTAAAAAGGTACCCCCGCATTGCCAAAATTATGAAGGATGACGACTACTGGTTGGCCAGCATCCTCGATCCACGCTATAAAGGCAAATTATAGAACATCATGCCACAGTAGAACCTAGAGCTAATATTGGTGAACAAACAAGCAACTCTGGTAAACCGTTTGTTAGAGGCATTCCCAGCACACAGCAGCGGTGCAGGTCCTACCACGAGCCGTACTGGGCCAAATGGAAGAAGTGTTCATGGTGCACATAGCCGAAGTGGCATTGGAGACAGGGGTTTCATGACCATGTTGTGGTCTGATTTCTTGAGTAACGCTCACGCGACTGGTAATACTGAATCGATTGCAACAGACAGGAGACAACATTTGTCAACTATGGTTCAAAATCAACTCTCCTCCCCTATCGATGTTCTCCCTCACAGCTCATTCCCCTTTGACTACTGGGCCTGTAAACTGGACACCTGGCCTGAATTGGTACAATATGCCTTACAAGAGCTCGCTTGCCCTGCTGGTAGTGTGCTATCAGAAAGAGTCTTCAGTGCTGCAGGATCAATCCTGACAGAAAGAAGGACTCGGCTGTCGACCCAAAATGTAGGTGATCTCACCTTCATTAAAATGAACCATGCCTGGGTTTCCCCTGATGACACATAGGTTGCCAGCAAAATGGCTCGCTTTGTCCTCCTCTTCCTCTGACTTCTCCAATTCCTCCATTTGCAGCTGCTGAACGTCCAGCCTACACCTCAACATATGCCAGTTTTTCCACCTCCCTAACTGGGTTGTACCCCCCCAGAGCCGGGGTCAGCACCTGGCGCACCCGGGCAAGTGCCGGTGCCCTGAGCAGGTGGGGGGGCCCACTCGTCATCAGAGACACCGGCATACTATGAGGGGCCCTGTGCCAGTGCCGTCACCCATGAGTGGGCCCCCCCTGCTAGCTCAGGGCCCCAGCACTTGCAATACTTACCTCTCCCTGCTCCACCGCTGTGACGTCTTCCGCGTTTACTGACAGTGACATTCAGGTCAGAGAGCGCGCTGATGTCACGTCTGTGCGTCCTCTGCCTGAACAGTCACAGTGCAGAGAACTGGAAGATGGCAACGCTGAGGAGTCCAGACTAGAGCAGTGCCCAGCAAGGAGAGGCATTTCATTTTTTTTAATGGTTGGAGCAATATATGGGGAGCATTATACACTGGAGAATTATATATGGGGCCCATCATACACTTGAGCATCATAGATAGGGCCCATTATACACTGGAGCATCATCCATGGGGCACATCATATACTGGAGCATCATATGGGGCCCATTATATATGGCGCATCATATGGGGCACATTATATATGGAGCATCACATGGAGACCATTATATTTGGAGCATTACATATAGGGACCATTATATTTGGAGCATTATATGGGGTTCATCATACACTGGAGCATCATATATGGGGCCCATCATATACTAGAGAATAATATGAGGTTCATTATTTATGGGGCATCATATAGGGCCCTTTATATATGGAGCATCATATGGAGCACATATGGGGCCTATTCTGTATGGAGCATTATATGGAGCCCATTCTGTATTGAGCAATATATGGGGCTCATTATTCTGTATAGAGCATTATATGGGGCTCATTATTCTGTATGGCGCACTATGTGATGCCCATAATACAGTATGGAGGACTATACTGTCCGTTTTTTGAGCTATTGTAGAATTTAAAATAGATATCACTCATGTAATGTGTGATGAACGGGCACACAGTCCGCCACACGGTAGCCCGGGGGTCACGGCTTGTGATCCCACCGCTGCCAACAATATGTGATGAACGGGCACACAGTCCGCCACACGGTAGCCCGGGGGTCACGGCTTGTGATCCCACCGCTGCCACCAATATGTGATGAACGGGCACACGGTCCGCCACACGGGTAGCCCGGGGGTCACGGCTTGTGATCCCACCGCTGCCACCAATATGTGATGAACGGGCACACACACGACGGCTGCTGCCGTCCGACCCAGTAAACTGCAGGGATTTATAACTATCCCACTTCCACTTAGGAACTTGCAGCTCTCTGGCGCCCCCCCTTTACCCTCAGGTCAGTCAGGGAACTGCACCTAGGATAATTAGTCGCCAGACGGGTCACTTGGATGTGTGCTGGCTATTGGGCACGCTGCAGTGAGGGAATTATGATTACTCCTGGCTGCAGCCAGGCAGTACCCTTATAAACCCCGCTCCGTCACTGCCAGCGTCCCCCAATAGATTAACACTTTACACCCCTTCTTTTTAGCTGCCACCAGCTACGGCTTTTGATGAACAATTTATCAAGAGGGTCCGTAGCAACCCCAAAACAGTAGCGTAGTACTTCAGGCGCGTGCAAATTCGTTTATAGAGCAGGAGAAACAAACTAATAAATTTATAGGTTTATTCCTTAAAAACAGGCAATGCTTATATAATATAAAAAGATGTAACAAACTGAGACAATATAGTTATGTACAGCTGCAGTTATAAAATAAAATGGGATTAAGAATGAAAGATAACTCACATGATAGTTAGATCATATACAGGCAAGCCAGGCTGGGGAAGGAGCCACACGTCATAGTTCATTGGGAGATCTCTTACTCAGCACATCCCGGCAGAAAGAATACCACTAAGGAACTTCACTGTAAGACTTATGCATGTCAGCTTCTGACCTCACAAAAAGGGCTGGTCCTCTAGCCACCTCCCCTGGCTGCAAGCTATGGTTTGAGCTCTGCAATATCATAAGGTTCATAACTCGGCGGGGAACTCTAGCAGAATAACGGCAGACCTATCAATGATCTTGCTTTGAAATAATGGTTCAAATGAACCCAAACTTGGGTGACATAGCTCATGGGGCACCCGAGAATTCCATTTCTCGGGCTCTGTTGGAGTTACGGGTTCACCGGTACCACGGGAACGATGCCCGTCGGCGCATGGTTCAACACAGTGACGTTCGTGTTTCTAGCGAATGCTCCTACCGTGTTATTAACCAAAAAAGAATGAATACTCCAACATGGCTGCTATAGGAAGAAAGCACGTGTTCGGACAATGCAGGACCCCTGCGGTGAAGCGGGAAAACTTCCAGCACTGGCAGCTCACATTACACTGCAGGCTGACAGGGGGGGAAGGGAGAAGTATGAGAGCTGCAGAGAGAAGGAGGGCTTTCAGCAGTACAAAAAAAAAAAGAGATGAGGACAGCAATTCCAGCACAGCACTCATCACACCTCCCCCCCTTTGAGGGCGCTACGGAGGCATGACCTGTCGGTAATCCGACATGCGCACCTCAGCGGGTTCGCCACGTCGTGATAACCCATCAGCCTTCCCATGATCACTGCCTTTCTTGTGTTGTACGGCAAAATCATACTGCTGCAGGGCAAGGCTCCAGCGTAGCAACCTACCATTGGTTCCGGACACTGTGTGCAGCCAGCTCAGAGGGTTGTGGTCGGTGACCACCTTGAAGGTGCGCCCGTACAGGTAGGGCTGCAGACGTTGCAGTGCCCAGACCATGGCCAGGCACTCCTTCTCGATGGTGGAGTATGCCACTTCCCTTGGCAGAAGTTTCCGGCTCAGGTACAACACGGGGTGCTCCTGGTCCCCGAATCAACCTGGCTGAGTACAGCACCGAGGCCAAATTCGCTGGCGTCAGTCTGTACCAGGAATGGCCGACTGCTGTCGACGGCTTTCAACACTGGAGAGCTGCACAGGGCTGTTTTCAAAGCTCGGAATGCCGCCTCACAGCCATCTGTCCAGTTGACTGTTTGGGGTAGACCGCCCTTGGTGAGGTCCGTCAAGGGTTTTGCAATGGCGCTATAGTTCGGTACGAAACGCCTATAGTACCCTGCAGTGCCCAGGAAGGACTTCACCTGCTTTTTGGTCCTGGGGGTGGGCCAGGACACGATCGCGTCCACTTTCTCGGGCTCTGGACTCATGGAACCCCCACCTACCCGGTGCCCCAGGTAGTGGACCTCCCTCATGCCCATCTGGCATTTTCCCGGCTTGATGGTCAGACCTGCCTGGTGAATACGCTTGAGCACCTCCTGGAGATGCTGAAGGTGTTCCTCCCAGGTGGAACTGAAGACGGCAATGTCGTCCAGGTACGCCACAGCGTACTCCTCCAGTCCCTGAAGCAGGTGGTTGACCATCCGCTGAAAAGTGGCAGGGGCATTCTTCATGCCGAAAGGCATGACCGTGGACTCGTACAGTCCAAAAGGGGTGATAAAGGCAGATTTCTCCTGCGCCGCTGGGCTCAGGGGAATCTGCCAGTATCCCCGACTCAAATCCATGATGGATATGTACTTGGCATTCGCCAACCGCTCCAGCAGATCCTCGATGCGTGGCATTGGGTGCGCATCAGAGGTAGTGATGGCGTTGAGCCCCCTGTAGTCCACGCAGAACCGGGTGGTCCGATCCTTTTTTGGCACGAGAACTACAGGTGAGGCCCACGCGCTTTTGGACTGCCGGATCACCCCCAGCTGCAACATCTCATGGATCTCCTGGCGCATAATCTGCTGCACTTCCTCAGAGATCCGATAAGGTGTCCGCCGTAACGGGGCGTGATTCCCGGTGTCCACCTCGTGGACTGCCAACTCGGTCCTTCCGGGTCGGTTAGTGAACACGGCCCGAAAGGATTCCAGAGTGGTCAGCAACTGCAACCGCTGGGAGGCGGTTAGCGAGGCATTTACCTCCATGTCCTCAATGGACCCACTGGCATTAGCTTGGGCCAGCATGTCTAGGAGGGGATCCTCTTCCCCGTCCTCGGGCAGATTGCAGACCGGTAGGACGCAGGCTTCACGTTCGTGATGGGCCTTCATCATGTTGACGTGAAAGGCCTTGCGCCTACCCCGAGTGTGGTCAAGCGTGACCACGTAGGTGGCTGGGTTGAGCTGTTGGTGCACGACGTACGGGCCTTCCCAGGCTGCCTGAAGCTTATCCTTTGGTACGGGGACCAGCACCCACACCTTTTGACCCACCTGGTAGGTCCGCTCCCGGGCGTTCTGGTCGTACCAGTGCTTCTGGTCAGCCTGAGCCTGCGTCATGTTGTCATGCACCAACTGCGTCAAGGTCTGCATCTTCTCGCGGAAGCGCATGACATAATCCACGATGGACACTTCCGTGGGGTTTGGCTCATCTTCCCAGGATTCTCTTATCAACCCAAGGGGTCCCCGGACTCGCCTACCATACAGGAGCTCGAAGGGGGAGAACCCCGTCGAGGCCTGCGGGACTTCTCTGTAGGCAAATAGCAGGTGTGGGAGGTACCGCTCCCAATCGCGTCCCTGGGTCTCAACCAGCATGCGGAGCATCTGTTTGAGGGTACCGTTAAAGCGCTCACACAAACCATTGGTCTGTGGGTGATACGCACTCGATATCATACGCGTCACCTGCATTTTGCTGCAGAGAGCCTTCATTAGGCGAGACATAAATTGGGTCCCTTGATCGGTAAGCATCTCCCTGGGAAATCCTACCCGTGAAAAGATGGTCACCAGTGCATCTGCCACCTTATCTGCCCTAGTTGAGGACAGAGCTACCGCCTCCGGGTACCGGGTAGCGTAGTCTACCACAGTCAGGATGTATTGCTTTCCAGAGCTGCTGGGGACGGCCAGCGGGCCCACAATGTCCACCGCGATCCTCTGGAAAGGCTCCTCTATCACTGGCAACGGGATCAGGGGAGCCTTAAGAGCAGGCCCCGCCTTCCCCACTCTTTGACAGGTGATACAGGAGCGGCAGTAGTTAGTCACATCTGTCCCCATCTTGGGCCAATAGAAGTGTTGAGACAGCCGTGCCTTAGTTTTGCTAATCCCCAAGTGTCCAGCAAGTGGAATCTCATGGGCAATCCTCAACAACTCACCTCGGAACTGGTGCGGGACGACCAGCTGTTTTTCCCTCAACAACTCCTTTTGGGAACCTCCGGGTACTGTCTCCCGGTACAACCTTCCTCGTTCCCAGAACACCCTCTCCTTATCAGTCACGGAGGTGGGCGTCTCGGCGAGGTGCCTCAAGTTCCCCAGGCTCGCATCTGAGTGCAGAGCGGCCTGGAACTCCTGGCTGGAGGCAGCCAGAAGTGACGTCAGGGTTCCTTCCTCACTGGGACCCTCTGGGACCGGCTCTGGGTCCACCTCTGGTTCAGTCTCTCCTGTAGCGGAGGAGGGTCCAGATGGCAGGGCGCTACCTGCGATCCGGGCACTCTGACTGCGGGTGACAGCAGCTACATATGCAGTCTCCCCGGGGATTTCTATAGACCCATCAGCCTGCGCTGCTATGGGCTCTACCTCCCCATCCACCCCCAACACTTCAGGAGCAGTGCTACTTATGGGCCAGTTACCTTCCTCGGTGGCACTGGTCAGTGTCATGGCGTCACCTTCCTCCCGGTTCCCATGCACCTCCCCATTTCCTTGAACACTGTCGCTTGCTCCTGCTAGGGGTTCCTCAGCCGTCTCACTCCGCAGAGCGACGGGACTGAACGCTCCTGTACCTGTGGACACATCTACCACTTCAGAGAAAGGGTTAACAGATTCAGATGGCACAGATACATCACTATCAACATCAGTCCTAGGGAAAGAAAGGTTATCAGTTGCATCATCACTTCGCAAAGCATTAGCAGGTAACACAATCAGTTTCCCATCATCATCAACATCAACATCATGGTTAACGTTAACCTTATCATCAGATTGGGAAGGGGTGTCAGGGACATAGTACGCCACCATCCTCCCCAGATCAGTCCCCAATAAAACATCAGTGGGCAGGTTTTCGGACACCCCCACTTCCTTCACCCCGCTCCCGGTACCCCAGTCAATGAAAACTCGGGCTATCGGCAAGGGGTAGTGGACGCCCCCAATCCCTGTGACAGTTAAGGTTTTCCCCGGAATCAACTCTTCAGGGGCCGCCAGTTCGGGTCGGATGAGGGTTCGTTCAGCCCCGGTGTCCTTGAGGCCTGTAGCAAGACGGGCCCCCACGCGGACGGGCTGCACGTTGTCATCAACCCTCCCCACCACACCACCCACCAAAAGAACAGAGGCGTTGGGCCCGGAGGCCTTGGCTGGGGGGTTCTTCTGCCTCTCCGGACAGGTGGCGCTGATGTGACCAGTCCTTTTACAGGAGAAACACTGGCGGGGGTCTGATGTAGGCCTGGCGCTGGCAAAGGGGATAGTGCCTCCAGAGGGACGACTGGCAGGGGCCCTGGGGTTGGTTGCAGGCTTACCCCCTCCCCAACGGGTGGTGATGGCCTTCAGCACCTCGGGTTTCCGGTTGGCCTCATAGCTGTCGGCGATCCGGGCTGTTGTGACCGCGTCCTCTGGTTCTCGGTCCAGGATGAACTGTCGGACCTCAGCTGGGCACAGATGCAGGAACTGGTCTTTGATCATCAGGTCTTTCAGCTCCTCATAGGTGTCAACTGACAGTCCATGGATCCACTGGTCAAAGTGGTTCCTGAGTCCTTGCACCACATCGCTATAACTGTCGTGTGGGCCACGTTGGAGGTTCCGGAACTTCTTTCGGTATACCTCAGGGGTTAGCTGGTACTTGGCAATCAGGGCCTGCTTGATGGCCTCATAGTCACTGTCTTGATCTGGCGCGAGGGAAGCGAACGCCTCCAAAGCTTTGCCCTTTAGCCCGGGGGTCAAGTACCTGGCCCATTGGTCGGCAGGCAGCCGGTACTGCCTGCAGACTTTCTCAAAGGCCCGCAGAAAAGTGTCCAAGTCTCCTTCCTTTTCCAGCACGGGAAAGTGCTCTGGCCGGGGCTTGGGACTCTGAGAGCTGCTGGGTGTACCGCTCTGGGCTGTGGAGGGCATTGCCCCTCGCTGAACCATCTCCAGCTCATGGGATCTCTGCGCTTGGGCTTCCCGCTCGGCTCGGGCTCTCTCAGCCTCCCGCTCGGCTCTCTCAGCCTCCCGCACGGCTCTCTCAGCCTCTCGCTGTTTGGCCTCTCGCTGGTCGGCTCTCTCTTGAGCTTGCTGGATCAGCCTCAGGCGTTCTTCCCGGTTGTCAGAGGTGAGTCCCTCCAGGGCCGCCTGCAGGTAAGGGTCCACCTCTCTCTGGGTGTAAGCAGTCAGGGGTTGGGCCTCTGTTCCTGCGGCACCACCTTGGCTTGGGCCGGCTCCTGCGCCCGCCACGCTCCGATGCTCGCCCAGCTCCTTCAGGGCCTGGACCAGTTGGCCTTTGGTTCGGTTCGTGTGGACAAGGCCGTGGTACTTGCAGATTCCCACAAGAGTGTCCTTGCTCTGCTTTTCGAACCAACTTGCTCCTATGGTAGCCATGTTTGCCAAATAAAAGATAGGATAGAAAAACAAAGAGAAGGGAGGGGTAACCGCAAGTACACACAATTGTCTCAGGACTAATAAACACTGAGTCTGTTCTCCAAAACTTTAGATGCAGGGTCGCTGAAGAACCGTGCAAGTTTTTTAGTGAATGGAATGATTGCTCAAACCAGGTCACTAATGCTCTATAATCCCACCGCTCTGCCACCAATATGTGATGAACGGGCACACAGTCCGCCACACGGTAGCCCGGGGGTCACGGCTTGTGATCCCACCGCTGCCACCAATATGTGATGAACGGGCACACAGTCCGCCACACGGTAGCCCGGGGGGTCACGGCTTGTGATCCCACCGCTGCCACCAATATGTGATGAACGGGCACACAGTCCGCCACACGGTAGCCCGGGGGTCACGGCTTGTGATCCCACCGCTGCCACCAATATGTGATGAACGGGCACACAGTCCGCCACACGGTAGCCCGGGGGTCACGGCTTGTGATCCCACCGCTGCCACCAATATGTGATGAACGGGCACACGGTCCGCCACACGGTAGCCCGGGGGTCACGGCTTGTGATCCCACCGCTGCCACCAATATGTGATGAACGGGCACACACACGACGGCTGCTGCCGTCCGACCCAGTAACCTGCAGGGATTTATAACTATCCCACTTCCACTTAGGAACTTGCAGCTCTCTGGCGCCCCCCCTTTACCCTCAGGTCAGTCAGGGAACTGCACCTAGGATAATTAGTCGCCAGACGGGTCACTTGGATGTGTGCTGGCTATTGGGCACGCTGCAGTGAGGGAATTATGATTACTCCTGGCTGCAGCCAGGCAGTACCCTTATAAACCCCGCTCCGTCACTGCCAGCGTCCCCCAATAGATTAACACTTTACACCCCTTCCTTTTAGCTGCCACCAGCTACGGCTTTTGATGAACAATTTATCAAGAGGGTCCGTAGCAACCCCAAAACAGTAGCGTAGTACTTCAGGCGCGTGCAAATTCGTTTATAGAGCAGGAGAAACAAACTAATAAATTTATAGGTTTATTCCTTAAAAACAAGCAATGCTTATATAATATAAAAAGATGTAACAAACTGAGACAATATAGTTATGTACAGCTGCAGTTATAAAATAAAATGGGATTAAGAATGAAAGATAACTCACATGATAGTTAGATCATATACAGGCAAGCCAGGCTGGGGGAAGGAGCCACACGTCATAGTTCATTGGGAGATCTCTTACTCAGCACATCCCGGCAGAAAGAATACCACTAAGGAACTTCACTGTAAGACTTATGCATGTCAGCTTCTGACCTCACAAAAAGGGCTGGTCCTCTAGCCACCTCCCCTGGCTGCAAGCTATGGTTTGAGCTCTGCAATATCATAAGGTTCATAACTCGGCGGGGAACTCTAGCAGAATAACGGCAGACCTATCAATGATCTTGCTTTGAAATAATGGTTCAAATGAACCCAAACTTGGGTGACATAGCTCATGGGGCACCCGAGAATTCCATTTCTCGGGCTCTGTTGGAGTTACGGGTTCACCGGTACCACGGGAACGATGCCCGTCGGCGCATGGTTCAACACAGTGACGTTCGTGTTTCTAGCGAATGCTCCCACCGTGTTATTAACCAAAAAAGAATGAATACTCCAACATGGCTGCTATAGGAAGAAAGCACGTGTTCGGACAATGCAGGACCCCTGCGGTGAAGCGGGAAAACTTCCAGCACTGGCAGCTCACATTACACTGCCTGAGTGCAGGCTGACAGGGGGGGAAGGGAGAAGTATGAGAGCTGCAGAGAGAAGGAGGGCTTTCAGCAGTACAAAAAAAAAAAGCGATGAGGACAGCAATTCCAGCACAGCACTCATCACATAATGTAAGAAGTGAAGTATTTGGCATTGTACTATACCTATATTTCTCTGCCGTATCGGAGCATCATAAATTGTGGTATGTGTTAAAGGGGCCCACTGAGACTCTTTGGCCCGGGGCCCACAGAAACCTGGAGCCAGCCTGCCCCCCCCACAACTTTAGCCAAATAACCCCCAGTTTTCAGTGCTTTACTATTATTATAAAGTTACCGTATTTTTTGGACTATAAGACGCACCGGACCATAAGACGCACCCCAAATTTTCAGAAGGAAAATTGGGAAAAAAATAATGTGTCAAATGGGGTCCGTCTTACAGTCCGAATTTAGCTTACCAGTGAACGGATCAGCACAGGTAGAGGAGAGGTCACTGGGGTCGTTCAGTGGTCCAGGCTGGTGCGGTAGTGGTGCTCTGTGGGGTGGCTGTGCTCTGTGGGGTGGCTGTGTTCTGTGGGGTGGTTGGGCACTGTGGGGTGGCTGTGTTCTGTGGGGTGGTTGGGCACTGTGAGGTGGCTGTGTTCTGTGGGGTGGTTGGGCACTTGTTATGATTTGGTAGCTGAGGAGAGCAGGCAAAAACGGCAATACACCAGAGAGGTTGGAATCTACTGGATTGCAGTACCCTGACTAACCACCACAACTAAAGGCAGCCGTGGAGCGTTCCTACGTTGGTCCTAGACGCCTCGTCACAGCCTGAGATGTTAACTACACCTAAAGATAGAAAGAGGAAAGCTATCTGCCCCATAGCAGATCCCCAAAGAACATAGGAAGCCCCCAAACATGTAATGGCGGTTAGACAAGAGGAAATACAGACACAGACAGAAAATAGTAAGAGCAAACGTTGGGGCTCAATCTGCCTAGAAAGAAAAAGGATAGGAAGGACACTTACTGCAATCCAAAAAACCCTAAAAAATACCAACTCTACTAATTGCAAAAACACCTGAGATCACACGACCTCTACCACCTAAATTAGTTCTCTGTTGTAACAAAACTAAGCCGCAACCACAGAAAAAACTGGAAAAGGCAAATGAACAAATAACAGTGGCTCAGATAAACTGAGAGGAGCACAAGCCCCCGGAGGGGACCTGGCTGACCTCCACAGAAGTGCAGGGAACAATGCAAAAAGCAAGCACAAAAATAAAAACAGAAAATATCTTATCTGAGAGCAGGAGAAGAGGCAAGACTCAGCAAGCTTCCAAGTGAACCAGGAACCACAGTTGAGACAAGAACAATTGATCACCGGCAACCATGATGGGAGGGAACCTCCCTTATATAACACCAGTCTGTAACTCCTGATTGCCAATCCTCATTGAATGGTTCAGTACTGTTTGTAACCACCAGAGGGAGCTTCTGCTCAGAATTCATTTCCAACACATTCACCACAGGCACTGTGGTGTGGCTGTGTTCTGTGGGGTGGCCATATACTCACAAATCCAGTGGCGGTCCCAATGCAGCTTCGCTGCGGTGCGGTGGTGGTGTCGGGGCAGCAGCTGGGCTCTTTGCTGCGTGGGGGGCTCCGTCGGCATTTCGTCCTAGCCGGAAAGCCCCCCGCAGCTGTGACGCGGTGCCGGGCTGAAGGAAGGCCGCTAGGGGCCTCCGGTGGCGGTCCCAATGCAGCTTGTGGTGCGGTGGTGGTGTCCGGGCAGCAGCAGGGCTCTGGGCTGCGTGGGGGGCTCCGCCGGCATTTTGTCCTAGCCGGAAAGCCCACCGCAGCTGCCGGGCTGAAGGAAGGCCGCCAGGAGCCTCCTGCAAGATGGCCGCTGCGTACTCATTCAAATCTCGGCAATGAGATCTCTTCCCGAGATCTCGTCTCCCGAGATCTTAGGACAAGATCTCGTTGTCGAGATTCGAATGAGTTTGCGTCGGCCATCTTACCGGAGGCCCCTAGCGGCCATTCTTCAGCCCGGCACCGCGTCGCAGGTGCGGGGGGCTTTCCGGCTAGGACGAAATGCCGGCGGAGCCCCCCACGCAGCCCAGAGCCCGCTGTTGCCCGGACACCACCACCGCACCACAGGCTGCATCGGGACCGCCACCGGAGGCCCCTGGCGGCCTTCCTTCAGCCCGGCACCGCGTCGCAGCTGCGGGGGGCTTTCCGGCTAGGACGAAATGCCGGCAGAGCTCCCCACACAGCACAGAGCCCCGCTGCTGCCCTGACACCACCACCGCACTGCAGCGAAGCTGCATTGGGACCGCCGCCGCCACCGGACTTTTCGGTATGTTGCGACCATAAGATGCACCCTTATTTTCCCCCAAAATTTTTTGGGAAAAAAGTGCGTCTTATGGTCTGAAAAATATAGTAATTAAGGTTGACAAGCTTAAGTAATAAGAATTGATATAGTTGGCATTGAAATGGGCACTGTAGGTGTGTTTACTGTCCTCTACTCCCTGCCAACTTTTATTCCCCATTGACTTGCATTGGGGTCGGATTTTCGACTCTGACCCGACCATTTCCGTTAGTCGGTCGACTTCGTTCGACTCGACTTTTGAGAAAGTCGCGTTTCACGAAACCCGACTCGACCCTAAAAAAGGCAAAGTCGCTCATCTCTAACTATGACTACTTGTGGCATGCAAAATGATATTGCCACTGAGTGGTTTATTATAGTTTTTTGTGGATATAATATAATTATTTATTCCAGTTAGTTCAAGATCAAGGAAAGAAATTTTTGTAGAGTCATATTTATAGGTGAACCTGATATAACCATTAGAATTTAGGTAATAAATAAACTCTGGTATGGCAGATATATCTCCACCCCACACAATGAGGGTATCATCAATATATCTGCCACACCAATTCACATAATCAAGAAATGGATTGTTAGAGGAAAAAATATATTCAGATTCCCAAAATGACAATACTAGGTTAGCAAGGGAAGGCGAAAATTTCGCCCCTATTGCCACATCCGTCTTCTGCAGAAAAAAATCATTGAACGCAAAAAAATTATGAGTCATCAGAAAACGCACCACCTGTGAAATGTAGTTTGTCAAATTACCAGAATAATTACTGAATTTGTGTAGGTGAAAATGCAGTGCTTGGGTCACTAAATCATGAGGAATACATGTGTACAGTGATATCACATCACAGCAAAGCCAAGTGTACGTGGGTAACCAGGTTTTTTCTGAAAAAAATTCCAAAATCTGTTTAGAATCTCTGATGTATCCTAGTGTTCTTTGAACTAAAGGTTGCAACAATGAATCAACCCATTGACACAGGTATTCATTGGTAGAGCCTATCCCTGAAATCGCATGTATCTTTCACTTCATCAGATCCGGATTCCTCAGATAACCACCTAAGTGCTTCAGATGTGTCTCTCAATGAGTGGTCTACGAGTACTCCAAAAAAGGATTTTTGCCATACAAAAAACGCAAAAGGCGGGGTGGCAGAAAGCACCACGGAAAATCTAGGAATTATAACTCGCAGGAAAAAACATCAGAACAAGTAGAGAATTTCACTAATGTATTGAATTCTTTCCTCCAGAAATTTAACGTCTGAACAAGTGCAGATCTTATCATTGGGTCTCAATTTTGTACCTGATCAGGATTTTGACTTGTTCTCAACCATCTTAGACATTAATAAATTCATGCGGAATTTAACTATTAAAAAGCATTTTTTGAATGATCCTGAATTGGAAGTGGATAATAATTGACGAAATCAAGAAATTCCCGAAGGGATTCATAATGAGTTTATGCACATGGACTTTAGGGAACAAGTTGCAGTAGTCACTCTACAGGATTTGGATTCTTGCTCTTCTTTTTCAAATTATGAAGTTATCAATCAAGCACATGCTTTTACCACCAAGAATCCTTATTTTTATCCGGTTCAAACCAGATCTGACTAAATGAATCGTTTTCAAGAAATTGTGGAAAGAGAGTTACACATTTTGTATGACCGGGTTTATTCTAGTAGAAATATTTATAAGAATTTCTCTAAAAAACAATTCTTAGCACTAAATGAACTTAAAGAGATGTCGGATCTGGTCATTAAAATGTCTGACAAAGGAGGTGTGGTAGTGGTGTTGGATTCAGTAGACTACTATGCAAAAATAATGGCGTTACTATCAGATTATTCAGTATATAAAAAATTAAATCACTATCCTATACATGAATATAAAAAAAAGAGTGATTCCATCATTAAGGAAGGTGTCCACTTAGGTGTCCTGACAAACAAACAAGCCGAAGTTTTGGAGGTGAAAAATCCTGTCCTTCCAATTATACATGGTGTTCCAAAGATTCACAAAACAGATGGTATTCCTCCCATGCGACCTATCGCTTCAGGGATAGGCTCTACCAATGAACACCTGTGTCAATGGGTTGATTCATTGTTGCAACCTTTAGTTCAAAGAACACTTGGATATATCAGAGATTCTAAACAGATTTTGGAATTTTTTTCAGAAAAAACCTGGTTACCCACGTATACTTGGCTTTGCTGTGATGTGATATCACTGTACACATGTATTCCTCATGATTTAGCGACCCAAGAACTGCATTTTCACCTACACAAATTCAGTAATTATTCTGGTGATTTGACAAACTACATTTCACAGGTGGTGCGTTTTCTGATGACTCATAATTTTTTTGCGTTCAATGATTTTTTTTCTGCAGAAGACGGGTGTGGCAATGGGGGCGAAATTTTCGCCTTCCCTTGCTAACCTAGTATTGTCATTTTGGGAATCTGATATATTTTTTCCTCTAACAATCCATTTCTTGATTATGTGAATTGGTGTGGCAGATATATTGATGATACCCTCATTGTGTGGGGTGGAGATATATCTGCCATACCAGAGTTTATTCATTACCTAAATTCTAATGGTTATAATATCAGGTTCACCTATAAATATGACTCTACAAAAATTTCTTTCCTTGATCTTGAACTAACTGGAATAAATAATCATATTATATCGACAAAAAACTATCATAAACCACTCAGTGGCAATATCATTTTGCATGCCACCAGTAGTCATAGTAAACATACTATCAAATCAATCCCGGTGGGAGAATTTACTAGAGTTAAATGCAACTGTAATTTGGACCTGGATTTAAGGAAGGAATTTGATTATGTGTCACAAAAATTAAAAAATCGTAAGTACCCTTGCTGGACACTAGATAGAGCACAAAAAATTGTGCAACAAAAAAAAACGCAATCAAATCGTTCGTCAAAAAGCATGATAATGTCATTAAAAATAAACCATATATTTGTTTTCAGTACAGTACAGAGTTTTCACAGATTAGAAAAATCATAGATAAATATTTACCAATCTTATATGAAGATGAAAAATTAGCCCAAATTTTAACTTCGGGTATTTATGTGGTATCCAGAAGGGCACCTACATTAGGGAATAAATTATCCCCAAGTATGTTTTATGTAAAGAATAAAAAATCACAGAAAAACTGGTTAAATTGTACTGTTTTTTTCAAATGTGGGTCTAACAACTGCAAAACATGCAAGAATGCACACGTCTCAAAGAATTTTTCAAATGCAGGCAACACAGTCACGTTCAAAATCAAAAACTATATTAACTGTAATTACACAAATGTCGTGTACAAAATACAGTAGACTGTAAGGCTTGCAAGCTCTCTTATATTGGGTGCACATCCAGAAAATTAAAGGCAAGTATTAGAGAGCACCTAAGTGATATCAATAATATCAATCAGTGGCGTAGCGTTGGGGGGCGGGGGTGGGCGGTCCGCCCCAGGCGGCACGTGTGTGGGGGCGGCGCGGCAGCAGCAGCAATTCCTCTCCTCTGTGGGAGAAGCGCGGAGGCACAGTGACAGTGCAGCAGCAGCAGCAGCCCCACGCTCCGCACTCCCATCCTCTGTACTGTGTGAAGGTGTTTGATATGCGGGGAGGGGTATTTGCATGCAGGGTGCATTGGCCAGGGCACTTGCCACGGGTGCCGGGTCAGTAGGGGTGGGAACAAGGGAGGAAGTGTTCCTCCTCCCGCTGGCGCCCCCCCTGCCCGCTCCGCTCCCACTGTGTCCCTTCCCGCAGTTCACCCTGCTCTTCTTCGTGCGCTGCGGTCCTCCCCGGCTCTCAGCATCTGGGCACTGGTGTCAACTGACCACCCTGTCATCTGACTGGGTAGTCATCTGACGCTGGAACCGCGATGAAGACAGCCGGAAAAGAGAGAAGCGCATGAAGAGCAGAGTGAACTGCGGAAAGGGACACAGTGATAGAAGGGGGGGGCGTAAGGGAAGTGGGGGGTATACAGTGGTGGGGGGGGGCGCCAAAAGGAGTCCTTTCCCCGGGTGTTCAACAGCCCAGCTACGCCGCTGATATCAATAATCTGCATCGCAATGTGTCAGCAGTCTCTTATCATTTTATTTCACAACATGCCCGCAATACATCATATTTTCAGGCACAAGGAATTGAACGTGTTATAACTCCATTTCGTGGGGGAGATGCCAGACGGCGTCTCCTTACCCGAGAAGCTTATTGGATCTATCATTTAGACACTAGAATCCCTGGTGGCCTTAAAAGAAATGATTTATTGTTACACTATTGTTAGGTTATTAGAATTTTCTATTTTCCTATTTTCATTTTCATATGTTTTGTTCTTATTTATGTCATGGTTTGATGTTTTTAGTTGCTAAGAACCTGTGTATGTCATGTGATGTTAAGATGTACCGTGATTGGCTGAGTCTCTCTATATATAGAGACTAGTGCATAGAAGCATGGCTTGGACAAAGATCGTCAAGATCGAAACGCGTAGCCTCTGTCCGTGATGGTGGCACTTTTTGGAGAGCACATCTGATACACATGTATTTTAACATGATTCAATAAAGAAGTCTATTTTTTACGCAACTGGAACTTACTATATATTTTTTTTCATTTTCCCGTTTGTCTACACGGAGTTCCGAGGACCAGCGCAAGTTGCTGGTGAGCTGGCTTACTTTCCATACACTTTTCAGTAGCTGAGCTTCCTGCACTGACAGCCAAGAATGGAGTCTGCGCCGCCCCAGGCTGTTAACCCCTGACTGCTGCGATTGAGCGCGATCGCAACATTCAGGGGGGAGGAAGAGGGTCGGGGGCTCCCCTTCCTCAGATCGGCATCGCCGCTATGTAATCGGGGGGCCCGATCTCAGCCATGATGATCTGGGGTTATCATGAGAATCTCAGAAGCTTTCTGCATAGGTATAATACATTGCTATGCTGGAGCACTGCAATGTATTATACCTGCAAATCAAAGTTAAAAAGTGAAAGTCCCATAAAGGGACTAGGTAAAAAAAAAAAAAAAAATTTAAATGTAAAAAAAAAATAAAAATAATTTTAAAAAATCCCCTAAAAATACACATTTTTATGTAAAATAAATAAAATAAACAAAAAAAATATACGTGTTTGGTATCGCCGCGTCCGTAAAAATCCCATCTATAAAAAAGTCACCCTAGTTAACCCCTTCAGTGAACACCGTAAAAAAAAACCACAAGTAGCAAATTATACTTTTTCCAAGCGGTATCATCATACCGCTTGGAAAAAGAAGGATTTTTGGAACTTACCGTAAAATCTCTTTCTTGGAGCCTTCATTGGGGGACACAGGTAACCATGGGTGTATGCTGCTGTTGCTAGGAGGCTGACACTATGCAAAAAAGGAGAAACGTAGCTCCTCCCCTGCAGTATACACCCACCGACAAGCACTAAGTACCTCAGTTTCGTGCAAAAAAGCAGTAGGAGTAGTAACAGGAACTCGAACATATGTACCAACCCAACAGAAGGCCCTTAAGCCCAACATGGTACAACTAATTAACAGGGGGGGTGCTGCGTCCCCAATGAAGGCTCCAAGAAAGAGATTTTACGGTAAGTACCAAAAATCCTTCTTTCTTTATCGCTTCATTGGGGGACACAGGTAACCATGGGACGTCCAAAAGCAGTCCCAAGGGTGGGAAATATCTTAGGCAACAAGAAGAAGATAGGTCGGTCGGTGACCCACCGCCGCCTGCAGAACCTTCCTACCTAAGCCTGCATCAGACGAGGCCTGGGTATGAACCCTGTAGAACCTCGCAAAAGTGTGCAAGGATGACCAAGTCGCAGCTTTGCAGATCTGAAGTGCCGAGGCTTGGTGCCGAACTGCCCAAGAAGCTCGGGTGGAGTGAGCTCTCACTCCCGAAGGGGGCTGTTTTTCTTGAACGCGGTAAGCTTCCAGTATCGCAAAACGAATCCAACGAGCGATCGTGGACTTAGAGGCCGGGAGACCTTTCCGGCGACCTTCAGAGATGACAAATAGGGAGTCGGATTGACGAAGAGGAGCAGTCCTAGAAAGATAGACCCGGATGGCTCTTACCACATCCAGCTTGTGAAGAGACCTCAGAGGGTGAACCGGGGAAGGACAGAATGAAGGAAGAACGATGTCCTCATTAATGTGGAAGGATGATACCACCTTGGGGTAGAATGACGGAACGGGTCTGAGAACCAACCTGTCCTGATGAAGAATCAGGAATGGGAAACGACAGGATAAGGCCACCAACTCAGAGACCCTCCTAATTGATGTGACTGCAATTAGGAAGGCCACTTTCCAAGAAAGGAAGGAAAAAGAGATGTCCTGAAGAGGCTCGAAGGGCACAGACTGGAGAGCGCTCAGGACCAGATTAAGGTCCCAGGGATCCAAAGGAGAACGATAAGGGGGAGCCAGATGGGTAACCCCCTGGAGGAAAGTTCTTACTTGAGGCAAGGAAGACAGATCTCTCTGGAAAAGGATGGACAGCGTGGAGACCTGACCCTTTAGGGTACTGAGGGAAAGACCCGAATCAAGGCCTAATTGAAGGAAAGCAAGGAGGGAAGGAAGGGAAAAAGACATAGGAAATAGGTCAATTTCCTCACACCATCTGAAGAAGGCCTTCCAGTACCTGTAGTAAATGCGGGAAGAAGCTGGTTTTCTGGCTTTGATCATGGTCTGGATGACCTGGTGAGAGAATCCCGACTCCCTTAGGACCGTGGCCTCAACGGCCATGCCGTTAAACTCAGAGGCTGAGAACTCTGGTGGAAGAGGGGGCCCTGCGAGAGGAGATCCGGATGGTCTGGAAGCCTCCAAGGAACGTCCGCAAGCATGTTTACCAGTTCCGCATACTAAGGGCGTCTTGGCCAGTCTGGCGCTATCAGAATAACCGGGATCCCTCTGCTTTTATTTTCTTCACGACCCTTGGGAGTAAGGGAAGGGGAGGAAACAGGTAAGGAAGCCGAAACTGAGACCACGGAATCACCAAGGCGTCATAGTCAATTGCCAGAGGGTCCCTGGACCTGGCCACAAACCGAGGAACCTTGTGATTCATCTGAGACGCCATGAGATCGACGTCCGGAGAGCCTCAACGCTGGCAAATTTGATTGAAGACTGAGGGATGAAGGGACCACTCGCCTGATGCTATGCCTTGGCGACTGAGAAAATCGGCTGCCCAATTTTCGACCCCCGGAATATGA
>JARQOD010001934.1:0-87344 GCA_033576555.1 Oophaga sylvatica | reverse complement strand
TTTTTGGCCAGCTGAAAGGAGGACATCAGAAACCCCAGGGGGGGAGTCCCGAGGGATAATTTGCTTTTCCCGGGCCCTTCTGGGAAAAGTGAAGAGTCCCCGCGAGCCAAGGAACACGGGGATTTTGGCTTTGCAAGTGAAAGGGGGACTCAGAAAAAGGGGGGAGGAGCCCCGAGGAGTAATTTGTTTCCCCATCCCTTCGGGGAAAAGTGAAGATTCCCCGTGAGCTCAGGAACACTGGTTTTTTGGCTGTTGCAGCTGAAAGGGGACATCAGAAAACCCAGGGAGGGCCCCCGAGGAAAAATTTTGCTATCCCAGTGCCTTCGGGGATAAGTGAAGAGTCTCCGCGAGCTCAAGGAACACTGGATTTTGGCTGTTGCAGCTGAAAGGAGGACATCAGTAAACCAGGGGAGGAGTCCCGAGTTTTGGCTTATATTTCACCGCTTGATTATCTCTTGAAAAATAAGAACATGGAAGAGGCCAGGAGCCATGTGGTGAGCTGCATTTCTTGCTACATGTTCATAGACTTACCAGTGGAAAAGCCAAATTTCACATGCCACAAATGCAAGCTTGTGTCCCTGTTGGAGGAAAAGTTGCAAAATCTGGAAGAGAGGTTATCTACATTGAAGACCATTAAGGAAGGTGAAGAGTTCTTAGACAGAGCAGAATTATCTCTTCATGGTACAGAAAGAGAAGAAATTCGAAGTGCAACTGAAGAAACAGAGGAATGGAAGCATGTGACCCAGAGAAGCAGGAGGATCAGGAGGCAGTCAGCACCATTCTGCTCAGAAACCAGTACCAGGCTCTTACACAGGAGAACGATGAAGAAATACATCAGGATAAGACTTTGCCCACAAAGAGTAACCTTGTACGCCCTCAGAGTCCTCCTGAATGGAGAAAGAAAAATGTTGTGAAGAAGAAACGGAGAGTTGTTGTCATGGGGATTCCCTGTTGAGAGGAACAGAGGCTGCTATCTGCAGACCAGATATAACCTCAAGAGAAATGTGCTGTCTTCCAGGTGCAAAAATTAAAGATGTGTCTGACAGGATATCAGGACTCTTCAGACCTAAAGATGACTACCCATTCCTGCTAATACATGTGGGGACAAATGACACCACAAGAAGTGACCTGGAAACCATCTGCAGTGACTTTGAAAACTTAGGTAAGAAAGTGAAAGAACTGGGAGCGCAGGTGGTCTTCTCCTCCATCCTTCCAGTGGATGGCCATGGAACAAGGAGGTGGAATAAGATTCTGCAGGTGAACAACTGGCTACGTCGATGGTGCCGTCAGCAAGGATTTGGATTTCTGGATCACGGAGTGAATTACCTGTACGATGGACTACTTGCTAGAGATGGGGTGCACCTTACGAAGACTGGAAAACATGTATTTGGAAGTCGCCTTGCTACACTCATCAGGAGAGCTTTAAACTAGAACAATGTGGGAAGGGAAGCAAAACGCCAGCAAAAACCATACACCTGACAAATGCTATTGAGAACTCTGCTATTAGAAGTGAAGGGGAAGAACAAAGACAAAAAAATCTACATAATAAAAATATTGAAGAAAGAGAAACCAATCACAAACTAAAGTGTTTCTATACGAATGCACAAAGCATGGGCAACAAACAAGGAGAACTGGAGCTACTAACGCAGGAGAAGAAATATGATGTCATTGGAATCACTGAGACTTGGTGGGACGATACACATGATTGGAATACAAGGCTAGAAGGTTACAACTTATTTGCAAGAAACAGACTTGATAAACGAGGAGGAGGTGTTGCATTGTATGTTAGAAAAGCGTATATCTGCACAGAGATTGAAGCTTCAGAGACTGGGAGTTCTGTGGAAACTGTTTGGGTAAGAATACAAGGACAGAGAACAATGGAAAGGACACCATTGTAGGCATTTACTACAGGCCGCCTGTGCAAGCTGAAGATATGGATGAACTCTTTATGCATCAAATGGCCAAGTTCTCCAAAAAATATGACATAGTGGTCATGGGAGATTTCAACTATCCAGACATTAGTTGGGAATCTCTCTCAGGCAAAACTAACAGGTCCAGGAAATTCTTATCCTCTCTTGCTGACAACTTTATCTTCCAAAAGGTAATGGAGAAAACAAGGGGATCTGCTACCTTGGATCTAATCCTCATAAACAGGGAGGAAATGGTGGAGGAGGTAAGAGTGGCTGGGACCCTAGGAGGTAGTGACCATGCTATTTTAGAATTTTGGATAACAAGAGGAGGAAGACCTGTGAAGACTCAGACATCAAGGTTAGATTTCAGAAAGGCAGATTTTAAGGAACTCAGAAAGAGAATTGGAGGGATCCAATGGCTGGATATCCTTAAGGACAAAAATGTCCAGGAAGGATGGAAAATCTTGAAAAATGAGATTCTCAAAGCACAATCGTTAACAATTCCGAAAAGAGGGAAGAATGGGAAGCATTTAAGAAAACCAGGATGGATGAACATAGAACTTAAACACATGCTAAAAAGGAAGAAAGAAATGTTTATCAAATGGAAAGAGGGAGGCATATCTAAAGAAAATATAATGCCGTCTGCAGAACCTGCAGGGCACAAATCAGATTATCTAAAGCTGACAATGAATTAAGGCTTGCAAGTGACGTCAAAAGCAACAAAAAGGATTTTGGGGATACGTCAAAAGTAAAAGAAAAGTCAAAGATGCTATAGGATTTTTACAGGATGAAAATGATGAAATGGTAAGTCAGGATGTTGAGAAGGCTGAACTTTTAAATTCCTATTTTGCATCTGTTTTCTCTCAGAAAGGAAATGTAACATCAACTGATCTTCACTGTCCTATTAAAGGAATAGAAGAATCCAGGATATCTATAAACAGAAAGACAGTGAGGAAACACTTAGCTAATCTAAATGAATTCAAGTCTCCAGGTCCAGATGAATTACACCCCAGGGTACTGAAGGAGATAGCAGAAGAAATTCTTGAACCACTATCCATAATCTTTGAAAATTCTTGGAGAACAGGAGAAGTCCCAGAAGACTGGAGAAGAGCAAATGTTGTTCCTATCTTCAAAAAGGGGAAGAAGGTGGACCCAGGGAACTACAGGCCGGTGAGTCTGACTTCTATACCAGGAAAGATCTTTGAACAAATTATTAAAGAACATGTATGCAAGTACCTGGATAAGAATGAAGTGATTAAACAGAGTCAGCATGGGTTTGTAACTAATAAGTCATGTCAGACTAACTTAATTTCCGTCTATGACAGAATCACTGACTGGGTGGATCAGGGAAATGCTGTAGATATAGTATATCTTGACTTCAGCAAAGCATTTGACAAAGTATCTCACACAATCCTTATTGAAAAAATGACTAAGTATGGAATGGACAAGGCAACTGTTAGGTGGATTCATAACTGGCTTAGTGATCGGACCCAAAGAGTGGTTGTAAATGGCTGCACATCCAGTTGGAAGAATGTCTCAAGTGGGGTACCACAAGGCTCTGTTTTGGGCCCTGTATTGTTCAACATCTTTATCAATGATTTAGATGAAGGAATTGAGGGTAAACTGATCAAATTTGCTGATGACACAAAGCTAGGAGGGTAGCTAATACTAGAGAAGAGAGAGAGAGGATTCAAAAAGATATACATAAACTGGAGCAGTGGGCAGCAACTAACAGAATGGATTTTAACAGGGAAAAATGCAAAGTACTACATCTGGGCAATAAAAATGAAAAAAGCATATACAAAATGGGAGGAATAGGGCTAAGTAACAGCACATGTGAAAAAGACTTGGGTATACTAATTGATCACAGACTTAACATGAGTCAACAGTGTGATGCAGCAGCAAAAAAGGCAAATGCAATTGTAGGATGTATCAACAGAAGCATACAGTCTAGATCACGTGAGGTCATTATTGCCCTCTACTCCTCTTTGGTCAGACCTCATCTGGAATACTGTGTCCAGTTTTGGGCACCACATTTTAAAAAAGACATCAACAAACTGGAGCAAGTTCAGAGAAGAGCCACCAGAATGGTGACCGGTCTGCAAACCATGTCCTATGAGGAACGGTTGCAGGATTTGGGAATGTTTAGCTTGCAAAAAAGAAGACTGAGAGGAGACTTAATAGCTGTCTACAAATATCTCAAGGGCTGTCACATTGTAGAAGGATCATCTTTATTCTCATTTGCGCAAGGAAAGACTAGAAGCAATGGGATGAAACTGAATGGGAGGAGACACAGATTAGATATTAGAAAAAACTTTTTGACAGTTAGGGTGATCAATGAGTGGAACAGGCTGCCACAAGAGGTGGTGAGTTCTCCTTCAATGGAAGTCTTCAAACAGAGGCTGGATAGACATCTGTCTGGGATGATTTAGAGAATCCTGCTTTGAGCAGGGGGTTGGACCAGATGACCCAGGAAGTCCCTTCCAACTCTACCATTCTATGATTCTATGATTCTATGATTCTAGGAGGAAGGCAACTTAGGTAATGGCACAAGATGTATCATCTTGGAAAACCTATTACAGATTACCCAGATAACGGTCATTCTCTGAGAGACAGGAAGGTCGGAAATAAAATCCATAGAAATATGGGTCCATGGCCTACAGGTAATGGCATTAACAAACGACTAGAACGAGAGCAAGGCTTTGAAAGAGAGCAAGTCCCACAGGACTGCAAAAAGTCCCTGACGTCATGAGACAAAGTAGACCACCAAAAGGACCAACTCACCAAGTCTCTGGTACCAAAAATACCGGGATGACCAGCCAACGCGGAACAATGAATCTCAGACATCACACTCTTCTTCCACTGGTCTGGGACAAACAATTTCTCAACAGGGCAGCGCTCAGGTTTATCCTCCTGACACCCCTCCAGAGCCAGTCTCAAATTGGGCGAGATGGCGGAAAGAACTACACCCTCTTTCAAAATAACAGCAGGATCAGATAACTCAGGAGAATCAGCAAAGAAACTCCTCGAGAGAGCATCTGCCTTAACATTCTTAGTGCCTGGAAGAAAAGAAACCACAAAATTAAAACGTGTGAAAAACAAGGCCCACCTGGCCTGTCTAGGATTAAGTCGCTTGGCTGACTCGAGATAAACCAAGTTCTTATGGTCCGTGAGGACCACCACCTGATGTTTGGCTCTTTCCAGCCAATGTCTCCAGTCTTCAAAGGCCCGCTTCATGGCCAATAACTCCCGATTACCCACGTCATAATTACGTTCAGTTGGAGAAAATTTTCGAGAGAAAAAGGCACAAGGGTTACTTTTAGAGGTCTCTGGATCCCTTAGGGACAAAACGGCACCTGCCCCAATCTCAGAGGCATCAACCTCCACCTGAAACGGCAGAGAAACATCTGGCTGCCGTATAACAGGAGCAGACATGAATCTCTGCTTAAGTTCCTGAAACGTAGAAACTGCCTCAGGAGGCCAATTCACCACATCGGAAGCCTTTTTGGTCAAATCAGTCAATGGTTTAACAATAACAGAGAAATTACTAATAAATTTACGATAAAAATTGGCAAAAACCCAAAAATCTCTGAAGAGCCTTCAATGAAGTAGGTTTAACCCAATCACAGATGGCCTGAACCTTGACCGGGTCCATTTCAATAACAGACGGAGACAAAATTAATCCCAGAAATGAGACCTTCTGTACGCCAAAAAGACACTTTGATCCCTTCACATACAGTGCATTCTCTCTCAAAATCTGGAACACAGTCCGAACATGTTTCACATGAGAGTCCCAGTCATTGGAAAAAATCAAGATATCATCCAAACAGTCAGAAATTTATCCACAAAATCCCTAAAAATATCATTCATGAAGGACTGGAAGACGGAAGGGGCATTAGTAAGCCCAAAAGGCATCACTAGGTACTCAAAATGCCCCTCTGGGGTATTAAACGCCATCTTCCATTCATCCCCGTGCTTAATGCGAATAAGGTTATACGCCCCCCTGAGGTCAAGCTTGGTAAATCAACTGGCACTTTTCACTCTGGAAAATAGGTCAAAAATCAAAGGTAACAGATATTGATATTTAACAGTGATCTTATTCAGGAGACGATAATCAATACACGGCCTGTTAGGGTTCGAGTTCCCGCTGCTGCACAAGGGGAGTCTTGAACCAGTCCCGCTGCGGTTCCTCATTCATCTCCGGCCGCAGTGGAGCCTGCTCAGCAGAGACATCGGTCCCAGCATCTTGCCCATTCCAGTACTGTGCAGAGACTTGCTACTGCCTCTCCTGGATCTGCTATTATAGCCAGTACTGGAGCAGACGTCTTTGGTACGAAGTCCTGCGTTTCCCCTTCTGAGCATGCCCAGGGTAAGATCTCTCATTGGAGATCAGGGGTCACATGTTCAGGTACTGCAGCAGCTCCTATTGGTCCACCAGGAAGGTCATGAAACTACATGTGTTTGTAACAGTTTCTCATTGGTCCTTGTTTCTGGCAGGTCCTGTAGCTGTTGCTATAAAAGGGTGGCATGGCTGGGCCGCCATGCGCTAATATCAATCATTATGTGCATAGCGCCAGTGTGGTCATGCGTGTGTGTGGTTAGGGCCCGGCTGAAATAAGCCCCTAGAATACCGACTTAATCGGTGAGGAGTTTGGTATGCTAGCTGGTCAGGGTCGGTGTCCTAGATGCCCTAGATTGCTGGCATAACCGGTGAGGAGTTTGATTGCCGTATTCAGGGCCTGGCGTTCAGACGCCATAGATTGCGGGTGACTCCGCGAGGACATTAGCGCATGATCACGTTCTATGTTCGCTTAGCTGTTCACTGTGTACCTGGGTGCCTGACAGGACACAGAAGTTTGTCTCAGCGGCTCTGTGACGTAACAGGGTTCACTTTCAACGCTAGACAGCGCCCTAACGTGTTTATTTTGCGACTCAGTTGTGTTAAGTGAGTTCGCACACATCGCCATATAGCGCTGCGGCACCCCTTCTAGCTGCTCTGTGGATTAAGAGAGTTCACACATATTGCCACAGCACGTAACGGCGTTTATTTTGGCGACTCTGCGGGATAACAGAGTTCGCTTCTTGCGCCATTTTACTAGCAGCAGGCTCCACCTGCACGGTGGACCCCGGGCTGCGAATGCACCTCTCCACATCTTATATTTGGTGCGTTCCGCAGACCCTAACACGGCCTCAATGAACCATCCTTTTTGGCCACAAAGAAAAAACCGGCGCCCAAGGGTGAGGAGGATGGTCGGATATGACCCTTCTCCAATGACTCCTTGATATAAGATCGCATAGCATCGTGTTCAGGTACAGATAAATTAAAAAGGCGACCTTTAGGAAATTTACCACCAGGTACTAACTCAATAGCGCAATTATAGCTCTTGTGAGGAGGTAAGGATGCATATTTACTTTCACTAAACACATCAGAAAAATCAGTCAAAAAGTCAGGGACATCCTGAGACTGGGGAGAGGCAGAAAAAACAGGAGTGTCAGTATTAACACATTGGCAGCCCCAACTGGTCACAGACGCAGATTTCCAATCCAAAACAGGATTATGAGTCAGTAACCAAGGGAAATCCAGTACAATAATGTCATGCAGATTATGCAACTCCAGAAATTTGCAACTCTCCTGATGATCTGGTTCAACCCTCAATATCACCTGAGTAGAAAACTGGGGTTTATTCTCCGCCAAAGGGGTAGAATCAATGCCCAGTAAAGGAATAGACTTCTGCATGGGTAGCATGGGAAACCCACAATGTTTGGCAAAGTCAAAATCCATCAGGTTAATAGCTGCACCTGAATGAACAAAAGCCTGAGCCGAAAATGTGGACAGGGAGCAAATCAGGGTAACAGTCAATAGATATTTAATCTGAATACTACCCAAGACAACTGAGAGCGGAAAACGTCTTACCCACTTAGGGCAGACGGAAATAACATGGGAAGCGTCACCACAGTGGAAACATAACCCATTGCACTTACGAAACTCATGATGCTGAGCCCCAGAAGTCACTCCATCACACTGCATGGGCTCAGTAGCTGGCTCACAAGGCAATACTATCTCACGCATACCTCTGCGCTCCCGCAAACGTCTGTCAATTTGAATAGCCAAAGACATAGAATCCTGTTAAGACTGGCGGAACGCACAAAATAATATAAATAATAAGTGCGTTCGCAGCCCGGGGTCCACCGTGCAGGCGAAGCCCGCTGCTGGCAAAAAGGCGCAAGAAGCAAACTCTGTTATCCCGCAGAGCTGCCAACATAAACGCCGTAATGCGCTGTGGCAATGAGTGCGAACTCTGTTACTCCACAGAGCCGCTAGAAGAGGAGCCGCAACGCTATATGGCGATGTGTGCGCACTCACTAGACACAACTGAGTGGCAAAGAAAACACGCTAGGGCGCTGACTAGCGTTGAAAGCGAACCCTGTTACGTCACAGGGCCGCTGAGAAAAAGCACTGTGTCCTGTAAGGCTCCCAGATACACAGTTAAGTGCTAAGCGCACATACAGCGTGATCATGCGCTAATGTCCTCGCGGGAGTCACCCGCAATCTATGGCGTCTGAACGCCAGGCCCTGAATACGGCAATCAAACTCCTCACCGGTTATGCCGGTAATCTAGGGCATCTAGGACACCGACCCTGACCAGCTACCATACCAAACTCCTCAACGATTAAGTCGGTATTCGAGTGGCTTATTTCAGCCGGGTCCCTATCCACACATACACATGACCACACTGGCGCATAGCATACAATGATTGATATTAGCGCATGGCGGCCCAGCCATGCTACCCTTTTATAGCAACAGCTACAGGACCTTCCAGGAACAAGGACCAATGAGAAGCTGTTACAAACAAACGTAGCTACATGACCTTCCTGGTGGACCAATAGGAGCCGCTGCAGCACCTGAACATGTGACCCCTGATCTCCAATGAGAGATCTCACTCTGGGCATGCTCAGATGGGAAAACGCAGGACTTTGTCTCAAAGACGACTGCTCCAGCACTGGCTATAATAGCAGATCCAGGAAAGGCAGCAGCAAGTCACTGCACAGTAGAGGAGTGGGCAAGACGCCTGGACCGACGTCTCTGCTGAGCAGGCTCCACTGCGGCCGGAGATGAATGGGAGACCGCAGCGGGACGGGTTCGAGACTCCCCTTGTGCAGCAGCAGGAAATCGAACCCTAACATTACCCCCCCTCCTAGGGCCCCCCCTTCTTTGGGCCTCGCTGCGCTCAAAGGCAGCGATGAGCTGCGGAGCGTGAATATGCTCGGCAGGCTCCCAAGACCTATCCTCAGGCCCATAGCCCCTCCAGTCCACCAAATAAAACTTTTTGCCCCGTACCACCTTACACCCTACGATGGCGTTCACCTCATGGTCATCCGTAGATGAACCCGATGTCCCGGCAGATGACTCAGAAAACCGGGACATGAGCACGGGTTTCAGGAGGGATACATGAAAGGTGTCGGAGATACCCAGGCGTGGTGGAAGAGGCAAACGGTATACCACAGGGTTAACCTGCTCGAGGACCTTGAAAGGACCCAAGTAGCGGGGTGCCAACTTAGTGGACTCAACTCGCAGCCTGATGTTACGGGCGGAGAGCCACACCAAGTCCCCAGGAGCAAATGTTGGAGCGGGGCGCCGATGTGCGTCGGCGGAGTACCTCATCCTCTCCTTGGACGCCTGAATGGCATCCTGGGTACGGTCCCAAATGTCCCGTGCCTCCACAGCCCAGTCTGCCACCCTGGAGTCGGCGGAAGACACGGGCATGGGCACCGGAACCCGCGGATGCTGACCGTAGTTCAGAAGGAAAGGAGTCTGTCCGGTGGAGTCAGCCACAGCATTGTTTAATGCAAACTCAGCCCATGGTAGCAAGGATGCCCAGTCATCCTGCCTGGCAGAGACAAAATGTCGTAGATAGGTGACCAAGGTCTGGTTGGCCCTCTCTACCAACCCATTCGTCTCAGGATGATACGCTGAAGAGAGATTTAACTCAATACTGAGTAGACGACAAAGCTCTCTCCAGAACCGAGACGCAAACTGGGGACCTCGGTCACTGTCAATTTTGTCCGGCATGCTGTGTAGACGGAAGATGTGCCTAACGAATAACGCTGCCAGAGCCCATGCAGAAGGTAACCGTGGAAGCGGCACCAAATGCACTATTTTGGAAAAATGGTCGGTGATTACCCAAATGATGGTGCAACCCCGAGACTTGGGCAAGCCCACCACAAAGTCCATCCCAACCATCTCCCAGGGCCTGTCTGCCACCGGCAAAGGGTAAAGTAACCCAGCTGGCCGTTGTCGTGGAGACTTATTCTTGGCGCAGGAGACACACGCCCGAACATAGTCCCCACCGTCACGGACCATATGCGGCCACCAGTATGTCCTCGCCAGCAATTCAGATGTCCTCTTTGTCCCAAAGTGTCCATCCACCCTGGACGAATGTGCCCAAGAGAGTACCTCCGGTCGCAAATTGGTAGGCACAAAAGTCTTGCCCGGGGGCACAGACTCTAGCGAAACCGGGGCCACTGTTCTCAGGCTCTCTGTAGGGACGATAAGCCGAGGCTCCTCCACCTTCTCCTCCGAGGACACCACAGAGCGAGAGAGAGCGTCGGCACGAATGTTCTTCTCTCCCGAGAGGAAATGCAGTGTGAAATGAAACCAGGAGAAGAACAAGGACCATCTGGCCTGGCGAGAATTAAGCCGCTGGGCTGTCTGAAGATATACCAAATTTTTGTGATCCGTGAAGACTTGGAAGGGAAAGCGAGCCCCCTCCAACAGATGTCTCCACTCCCAGAAGGCCAACTTCATTGCTAGCAACTCCCTGTCCCCGATGGAATAATTCCTCTCCGCTGGTGTGAAGGTCTTGGAGAAAAAGAAGCATGGATGCTTCCGACCTTGAGCATCCTTTTGGAAGAGGACTGCTCCAGCACCAACGGACGAGGCATCCACCTCCAATATAAATGGCTTATCAACATCGGGGCGATGTAGGATGGGAGCGCTAGCGAAATGGGACTTAATAGACGTGAAGGCCTTGGAGACCTCTTCATCCAAAAAAAGGCTGCACTCAAGCATACTAAAGCATGACAACATAGAATACATGAAATTTTGAATAGCAATATGGCTTTGGAATATAAGGAAAAATTTGAGACGCTTAGTATAAACATTTGGCCAAACATTTTAAAGCCCAACAACCATTGTCAAGGTGGTCTCAATTCTGTTGAGTCCCTAACCTAATGTGAACATACCTTATTAGGCTGATATCTGAATTTCTGGGTGAATATGCACCTCTGTCAGTAATGCCTGCATTTATGGGTAAAGTAGGGAGCTGGTGTAATTAAAATCACCACCTGGTGGGGGCGGAGTGCTCGGTCAGCAAGCTAACATTCAAAAGACAAAAAACCTGACTGGCACTTCCAGACTAATGTGAACTGTCATGCTTTAGTATGCTTGAGTGCAGCCTTTTTTTGGATGTTTTACATGAGGGTAGCTCCCTTTGGTTTGCACCTAGTTCACATTAGTCTGGAAGTGCCAGTCAGGTTTTTTGTCTTTTGAATGTTAGCTTGCTGACCGAGCACTCCGCCCCCACCAGGTGGTGATTTTAATTACACCAGCTCCCTACTTTACCCATAAATGCAGGCATTACTGACAGAGGTGCATATTCACCCAGAAATTCAGATATCAGCCTAATAGAGGTATGTTCACATTAGGTTAGGGACTCAACAGAATTGAGACCACCTTGACGATGGTTGTTGGGCTTTAAAATGTTTGGCCAAATGTTTATACTAAGCGTCTCAAATTTTTCCTTATATTCCAAAGCCATATTGCTATTCAAAATTTCATGTATTCTATGTTGTCATGCTTTAGTATGCTTGAGTGCAGCCTTTTTTTGGATGTTTTACATGAGGGTAGCTTCCTTGGTTTGCACCTAGTTCACATTAGTCTGGAAGTGCCAGTCAGGTTTTTTGTCTTTTGAATGTTAGCTTGCTGACCGAGCACTCCGCCCCCACCAGGTGGTGATTTTAATTACACCAGCTCCCTACTTTACCCATAAATGCAGGCATTACTGACAGAGGTGCATATTCACCCAGAAATTCAGATATCAGCCTAATAGAGGTATGTTCACATTAGGTTAGGGACTCAACAGAATTGAGACCACCTTGACGATGGTTGTTGGGTTTTAAAAAATGTTTGGCCAAATGTTTATACTAAGCGTCTCAAATTTTTCCTTATATTCCAAAGCCATATTGCTATTCAAAATTTCATGTATTCTATGTTGTCATGCTTTAGTATGCTTGAGTGCAGCCTTTTTTTGGATGTTTTACATGAGGGTAGCTCCCTTTGGTTTGCACCTAGTTCACATTAGTCTGGAAGTGCCAGTCAGGTTTTTTGTCTTTGATGTAGCTGCTGACCGGCACTCGCCCCCAAGGTGGTGTTTTAATTACACAGCTCCTACTTTACCCATAAATGCAGCATACGCGATGATATTCACCCAGAAATCAATATCACCTAAGAGGTATGTTATTGGTTAGGGATCAACAGAATTGAGACCACCTTGACGATGGTTGTTGGGCTTTAAAAGTTGGCCAAATTTACGCGTCTCAAATTTTCTAATTCAAAGCCATTTGCTATCAAATTTATGTTTCTATTTGTCAGCTTTAGTTGCTTGAGTGCAGCTTTTTGGATTTTTAATGAGGGACTCCTTGGTTTGACTAGTTCACAAGCTGGAGCAGCAGGTTTTTTGTCTTTTGAATGTTAGCTTGCGACGAGCACTCGCCCCGGTGGATTTAATTACCTCACTTTACCATAAATGCAGGCATTACGACAAGGTGCATATTACCAGAAATCGATATCGCCTAATGAGGTATGTTCACATTAGTTAGGGACTCACGTTAGACCACCTTGACGATGTTGTTGGC
Organism: Oophaga sylvatica; assembly: GCA_033576555.1. Taxonomy (NCBI): domain Eukaryota; kingdom Metazoa; phylum Chordata; class Amphibia; order Anura; family Dendrobatidae; genus Oophaga; species Oophaga sylvatica. The sequence goes on along the minus strand of JARQOD010001934.1, from coordinate 74,520 downwards.
TTTAATTTTGGCCAATTTTATACTAAGCGTCTCAAATTTCCTTTATTCAAGCATATTGCTATTAAATTTATGTATCTATGTGTCTGCTTTATATGCTTGAGTGCGCCTTTTTTTGGATGTTCATGAGGGTAGCTCCTTTGGTTTGCACCTAGTTCATTACTGGAAGTGCCAGTCAGGTTTTTGTCTTTGAATGTTAGCTTGCTGACCGAGCACTCCGCCCCCACAGGTGGTGATTTTAATTACACCAGCTCCTACTTTACCCATAAATGCAGGCATTACTGACAGAGGTGCATATTCACCCAGAAATTCAGATATCAGCTAATGAGGTATGTTCACATTAGGTTAGGGACTCAACAGAATTGAGACCACCTTGACGATGGTTGTTGGGCTTTAAAATGTTTGGCCAAATGTTTATACTAAGCGTCTCAAATTTTTCCTTATATTCCAAGCATATTGCTATTCAAAATTTCATGTATTCTATGTTGTCATGCTTTAGTATGCTGAGTGCAGCCTTTTTTGGATGTTTTACATGAGGGTAGCTCCTTTGGTTTGCACCTAGTTCACATTAGTCTGGAAGTGCCAGTCAGTTTTTTGTCTTTTGATGTTAGCTTGCTGACCGAGCACTCGCCCCACCAGGTGGTGATTTAATTACCCAGCTCCTACTTTACCCTAAATGCAGGCATTACTGACAGAGGTGCATATTCACCAGAAATTCAGATATCAGCCTAATAGAGGTATGTTCACATTAGGTTGGGACTCAACAGAATTGAGACCACTTGAGATGTTGTTGGGCTTTAAAATGTTTGGCCAAATGTTTATACTAAGCGTCTCAAATTTTTCCTTATATTCCAAAGCCATATTGCATTCAAAATTTCATGTATCTATGTTGTCATTTTAGTATGCTTGAGTGCAGCCTTTTTTTGGATGTTTTACATGAGGGTAGCTCCCTTTGGTTTGCACCTAGTTCACATTAGTCTGGAAGTGCCAGTCAGGTTTTTTGTCTTTTGAATGTTAGCTTGCTGACCGGACTCCGCCCCCACCAGGTGGTGATTTTAATTACACAGCTCCCTACTTTACCCATAAATGCAGGCATTACTGACAAGGTGCATATTCACCCAGAAATTCAGATATCAGCCTAATAGAGGTATGTTCACATTAGGTTAGGGACTCAACAGAATTGAGACCACCTTGACGATGGTTGTTGGGCTTTAAAATGTTTGGCCAAATGTTTATACTAAGCGTCTCAAATTTTTCCTTATATTCCAAAGCCATATTGCTATTCAAAATTTCATGTATTCTATGTTGTCATGCTTTAGTATGCTTGAGTGCAGCCTTTTTTGATGTTTTACATGAGGGTAGCTCCCTTTGGTTTGCACCTAGTTCACATTAGTCTGGAAGTGCCAGTCAGGTTTTTTGCTTTTGAATGTTAGCTTGCTGACCGAGCACTCGCCCCCACCAGGTGGTGATTTAATTACACCAGCTCCCTACTTTACCATAAATGCAGGCATTACTGACAGAGGTGCATATTCACCCAGAAATTCAGATATCAGCCTAATAGAGGTATGTTCACATTAGGTTAGGGACTCAACAGAATTGAGACCACCTTGACGATGGTTGTTGGGCTTTAAAATGTTTGGCCAAATGTTTATACTAAGCGTCTCAAATTTTTCCTTATATTCCAAAGCCATATTGCTATTCAAAATTTCATGTATTCTATGTTGTCATGCTTTAGTATGCTTGAGTGCAGCCATTTTTTGGATGTTTTACATGAGGGTAGCTCCCTTTGGTTTGCACCTAGTTCACATTAGTCTGGAAGTGCCAGTCAGGTTTTTTGTCTTTTGAATGTTAGCTGCTGACCGAGCACTCCGCCCCACCAGGTGGTGATTTTAATTACACCAGCTCCCTACTTTACCCATAAATGCAGGCATTACTGACAGAGGTGCATATTCACCCAGAAATTCAGATATCAGCCTAATAGAGGTATGTTCACATTAGGTTAGGGACTCAACAGAATTGAGACCACCTTGACGATGGTTGTTGGGCTTTAAAATGTTTGGCCAAATGTTTATACTAAGCGTCTCAAATTTTTCCTTATATTCCAAAGCCATATTGCTATTCAAAATTTCATGTATTCTATGTTGTCATGCTTTAGTATGCTTGAGTGCAGCCTTTTTTGGATGTTTTACATGAGGGTAGCTCCCTTTGGTTTGCACCTAGTTCACATTAGTCTGGAAGTGCCAGTCAGGTTTTTTGTCTTTTGAATGTTAGCTTGCTGACCGAGCACTCCGCCCCCACCAGGTGGTGATTTTAATTACACCAGCTCCCTACTTTACCCATAAATGCAGGCATTACTGACAGAGGTGCATATTCACCCAGAAATTCAGATATCAGCCTAATAGAGGTATGTTCACATTAGGTTAGGGACTCAACAGAATTGAGACCACCTTGACGATGGTTGTTGGGCTTTAAAATGTTTGGCCAAATGTTTATACTAAGCGTCTCAAATTTTTCCTTATATTCCAAAGCCATATTGCTATTCAAAATTTCATGTATTCTATGTTGTCATGCTTTAGTATGCTTGAGTGCAGCCTTTTTTTTGGATGTTTTACATGAGGGTAGCTCCCTTTGGTTTGCACCTAGTTCACATTAGTCTGGAAGTGCCAGTCAGGTTTTTTGTCTTTTGGAGACCTCTTCAGACCACAATTTGGGATTAGCTCACTTTTTGGTGAGGGCAACCACGGGAGCTACCAAAGTTGAGAAGTGAGGAATAAACTGGCGGTAGTAATTAATGAACCCCATAAAGCGCTTGCACCGCCTTTAGAGAATGGGGTTCTTGCCAGTCCAACACCGCTTGTAGCTTGGCAGGATCCATAGCCAATCCCTGGGCGGAGATGATATAGCCAGAAAAGGTAAGGACTCCTGCTCAAACACACATTTATCCAACTTTGCGTAGAGGGAATTTGCCCGTAGGAGGTCGAAGACTCTGCAAACATCTCTCCGGTGGGAGTCAATATCTGGGGAAAAGATGAGAATATCATCCAGATAGACTACGACTGAGGTGGAGAGCATATCCCAGAATGATGTAATTAACAAAGTCTTGGAAGACGGCTGGGGCATTACAGAGCCCGAAGGGCATCACCAGATATTCATAGTGCCCGTCCCTGGTGTTAAAAGCCGTCTTCCATTCGTCCCCCTCACGGATGCGTATCAGGTTATAAGCACCCCGCAGATCTAACTTCGTAAATATCCTTGCCCCCCGTAGCCTATCAAATAGCTCAGAGATTAGAGGCAACGGGTATTTATTCTTAACGGTGATGGCATTAAGACCCCTGTAATCGATGCATGGACGTAACTCTCCGTTCTTCTTCTGCACGAAGAAGAACCCCGCCCCTGCAGGTGACACTGACTTCCTAATGAATCCTCTTGCCAAGTTCTCCTGGATATATTGGGACATAGCCTCCATCTCCGGGAGAGAAAGGGGATAGACCCGTCCCGAGGAGGTTCTGCTCCAAGCAAGAGGTCAATAGGACAGTCATAGGGACGGTGAGGTGGAAGGACTTCTGCAGCCTTTTTGGAGAATACGTCTGCATATGACCAATAGTAATTAGGAAGAGAAGTAAGATCTGCGGGCATCTCTGTAGTGGCCACCTGAATGCATTCCCTCATACATCTGCCTTTACATGACTCACCCCAACCCAATATCCTCCCAGAGTTCCACTCAATGTGTGGGGAATGGAAATGGAGCCAGGGCATCCCTAACAAGATCTCGTCTATTCCCTCGTGAATGACTAAAAGTGAGATAATCTCTTGATGGGAAGGTGACATTGACAACGTGAAAGGGATGGTCTGATGTGTGATTGGTGAAGGCAGTGTCGACCCATTCACTACTCGAACAGTCACGGGTTTGGCGAGCATCACCAGAGGTATAGAATGGCGGAGAGCGAAGGTAGAAGACATGAAATTTCCTTCGGCTCCAGAATCCACACAAAGCGTGACTGTTAAAGTGGATGAGCCAAAATTGATTGTCCCCCTAAAGGACAACTTGGAGGCGTGTACTGCTGTGTCTAGTGAACCCCCTCCAATGGTTACTAGACGCGGTCGTTTCCCGACCGCCGTGGACATTTGTTAGCATAATGCCCTATTTGTTGGCAGGCATTACAGGTCACAGATACTCGAGCAGCCCGAGACTTAGGTCTCACTCGAGAAATCTCCATGGCCTCAGGGGAATCGGACGCCTGAATGGAAGATTCCAGAGGTCTGGCGAAGGTGGGCGCCAGCCGGAACCTCTGCCTACACTGGGCCCGCTCCAACCTCTGCTCGTTAAAACGAAGGTCGATGCGGGTAGATATGGTAATGAGCTCCTCCAGTGTGGCAGGAATCTCCCTGGTGGACAAGGCATCCTTCACATGGTCTGCCAGTCCCCTCCAGTACACGGGTATAAGGACTTTATCTGGCCAATCCAGCTCAGAGACCAGAGTCCGAAATTGGACGGCAAACTGGCTGACCATGGATGAACCCTGAGTGATAGCCAACAATTGAAGAGCCGTATCGTGGGTGACACGAGGTCCTAAAAAGACCTGTTTAAGAGTGTCCAAGAAGAGAGGAGCACTCTGCACCACACGATCATCGTGCTCCCATAACGGCGTTGCCCACTCCAACGCCCTGCTCGACAAAAGGGATATGATAAAACCCACTTTCGTCCGCTCCGTGGGATAACGTGCAGCCAGAAGCTCTAGATGTATGGAGCACTGACTGACGAAACCCCGACATTGTTTACTGTCACCGGTAAACTTGTCTGGAAGTGGGAGGCGGGAAATAGTCGGAGCAGGGGTAGCAGAGGACAAACTGGCGGCGGCCACACTAGCAGCCTGAACCGCGACTGCGGTAACATCCACCGCTGAGGTTGTGCGCTCTAGAGTCGCCAACCTACCCTCCAGCTGCTGGATATACCGCTGCAGATGCTGGTCGTCCGCCATTTTACCAGCCAGACCCTGGCGCTAATATTATGTTAAGGCTGGCGGAACGCACAAAACAATATAAATAATAAGTGAGTTCGCAGCCCGGGGTCCACCGTGCAGGCGAAGCCCGCTGCTGGCAAAAAGGCGCAAGAAGCAAACTCTGTTATCCTGCAGAGCTGCCAACATAAACGCCGTAATGCGCTGTGGCAATGAGTGCGAACTCTGTTACTCCACAGAGCCGCTAGAAGAGGAGCCGCAACGCTATATGGCGATGTGTGCACACTCACTAGACACAACTGAGTGGCAAAGAAAACACGCTAGGGCGCTGACTAGCGTTGAAAGCGAACTCTGTTACGTCACAGGGCCGCTGAGAAAAAGCACTGTGTCCTGTAAGGCTCCCAGATACACAGTTAAGTGCTAAGCGCACATAAAGCGTGATCATGCGCTAATGTCCTCGCGGGAGTCACCGGCAATCTATGGCGTCTGAACGCCAGGCCCTGAATACGGCAATCAAACTCCTCACCGGTTATGCCGGTAATCTAGGGCATCTAGGACACCGACCCTGACCAGCTACCATACCAAACTCCTCACCGATTAAGTCGGTATTCTAGTGGCTTATTTCAGCCGGGTCCCTATCCACACATACACATGACCACACTGGCGCATAGCATACAATGATTGATATTAGCGCATGGCGGCCCAGCCATGCTACCCTTTTATAGCAACAGCTACAGGACCTTCCAGGAACAAGGACTAATGAGAAGCTGTTACAAACAAACGTAGCTACATGACCTTCCTGGCGGACCAATAGGAGCCGCTGCAACACCTGAACATGTGACCCCTGATCTCCAATGAGAGATCTCACTCTGGGCATGCTCAGATGGGAAAACGCAGGACTTTGTCTCAAAGACGACTGCTCCAGCACTGGCTATAATAGCAGATCCAGGAAAGGCAGCAGCAAGTCACTGCACAGTAGAGGAGTGGGCAAGACGCCTGGACCGACGTCTCTGCTGAGCAGGCTCCACTGCGGCCGGAGATGAATGGGAGACCGCAGCGGGACGGGTTCGAGACTCCCCTTGTGCAGCAGCGGGAAATCGATCCCTAACAGAATCCACCCACCATAACATCCTTTACATTCTCTGACAGACCCTTCTGAAAAAGGGCTGCCAAAGCATCATCATTCCATTTGGTCAGGACTGCCCATATTCTAAATTTCTGACAGTACAGCTCAGCGTCTTCACGACCCTGATTTAATGCCAACAAGGTCTTTTCAGCTCGATCAGTGACATTAGGGTCATCGTTCAACAACCTCAGAGCCTGAAAAAATACATCAAAATCATTCAAAACAGGATCCCCAGGTGTCAGGGAAAAAGCCCAATATTGAGGGTAGCCGCGCAGCAGAGAGATGACAATTTGAACCTGCTGTGCTGCGTTCCCTGAGGAATTAGGCTTTAAGGCAAAAAACAACTTACAGGTATTTTTGAAATTCAGAAATTTAGACCAATCCCCAAAATTAAATCTGGCATGAGGATCCTAGGTTCCACAACTGGCAACCTAGCAAGATAGGTAGCAATACTCTGAACCTCAGTGGCAATCTGCTCCACACGGCCAGACAACTGTGCAAACTCCATTGAGAGAAAAAAAAAATTCCTCCTCATCACCCAGAGAAAAAGAGGGAAAAAAAGAAAAAAAAATGTAACAAACTTTTTCCTCTTTACTATTTTTCCCTTCTGTGAGTACCATATAATTTTCAGTCTCGCCGGTAATACTGTTATGTTTCGGTAGCTGAGGAGAAACTGCAAAAAATAGCCAAAGTAGCAATACACCAGAGAGGCTGGAAACTATTGGATTGCAGTAACCTAAACTAACCGCCACACTAGAAGTAGCCGTGGAGCATACCTACGGTGATCCTAGATGCCTTGTCACAGCCAGAGAGATAGCTACGCCTAAAGACAGAAAGATGAATGCTTCTCTGCCCGGAACAGAATCCCCAAAGAAATAGGAAGACCCCGAACATGTAATGGCGGTTAGACAAGAAGAAAACACGGATACAGACAGAAAATAGAATGAGCAAACGCTGTGCTTCAATCTGTCTAGATAAAAAAGTATAGGAAAGAATTCTGACTGCAACCCAAAAAAAACCCTGACAAAAATACCAACACTTCTGATTAACAAGAACCTGAGATCACATGATCTCTACCACCTAAATCAGATCTCTGTTGTAACACACAGCAACACAGCAAATAAAAAGTGACAAAGGAACAAAGCAAAAATGCAAACACACAATGAGCACAATTGCAGCACAAGACCCCAAAAGGGGACCAGGCTGCAGTCCACTGCAAGCATCAAACCAGAAATGAAAATTCAACAGAGGAAAAAAAAGCAAAACACTTATCTGAATGAGAGCAGGAAAGCAAGATGTGCTCCAAGCAAGAGCAGGAGGAACAATTGATTACCAGCAAGGCTGCTGGGAACTCAGGTCACTTATATCATACCATTCAGAGCCAGCTGAAAGCCATTCAGTAATTAGTTCATTACCCTCAGCAACCACCGGAGGGAGCCCAAGCTCAGAAGTCACCTCCAAGGTATTCACAACAAATTCCCCAACCCTGTATACAGCTGTCCGCTAGTAATACATTACCCTTTTTCTAGTTTTTATATTCTGGTGTAATCCATACAGAGCCTGTGAGCATCATTGTCTGACTCCTGAAATATATACGGTGATTTCCAATATTTTACCTAGACTATATATACCTGGTATCTGATGATACAGTACCCCTTTTTCTTCTTATTTTATTCTGGTGTAATCCATACTGAGCCTGAGAGCGCCAGTGTCTGCCTCCTGAAATATATACGCAGATTTTTAATATATTTCACTTTACTTTTTATGCCGGTTATCTGGTGATACAGTAATCTTTTTCAGCTTTTTATATTGTGGTCTAATCCATACTGAGCCTGTGAACGTCTGTCTGTTAATCCAGAAATATATCCGGAGATTTAAAAATTACCCTAACACTGTATACAGCTCTACGCTTGTAATACATTACCCTTTTTCTATTCTGCTGTAATCCATACTAAGCCTGAGAGCATCATTGTCTGCCTCCTGAAATATATACGCAGATTTACAATATTTTCTGTTAGGCATTTGGCGACTGCGGGATCTGAAGACTCCCATCCTGGTCCAGCCGGGGCAGATGCTGCTCAACTTTGCCATTAGTCCCAACACCTAGCCAATAAGAGGTACAGGCAGGTAATCAATGTGGCGCAGTCTAGCTCCGACAGAGGGTAGCGATACACCCTGAGCAGACTGCGGGGTGTGTAACCTGGGCATCGCCTACCAGCGGAAAAGAGATATTTAACCAAAAAGAGGCCAATTTATAAACGCTCATCCATATATGAATATAAGATACCCAAAACGAATATATGAAAACAGAGCCAGATTTTAGAAAAATGCAAAATGCAACTTTTATTAATGAGTACAAAAATGTTTTTAAAAAGGAGTTCATAAACATAATACAAAATATCAATGACAAAGGAGAAGGCAAAACCCTAAATACCGCTATTCAGTTACATGAATGCCTCAAGTCATATATCACGAGATGCTTGGTATAATGTCAAGACTGATAGATATCAGGATGCTGTGACATAATCACTCAAAGCTGTCCATCAGAAAATAGAGTGCATAGTGCACATACACATATATAATATTTTAAACGTCCTATCAGTATAGAAGTTTGCACCAGTGTATACTGCAAAAAACAGGAAATTATTGATAGTACCCAAATTAACAGTTTATATTTTGAACAGCAAAACAACACTAAATATTGAAAATACAAATATATGAGTGGACAGTGTTGATAAATTACCGCAGCATCCTAAAATGATACATACACCATAAACACACGTATAGACGGATGTGTGACGTCACACTGGTGGGCGTACACCTATGACGCTGGACGCTGAGATCTTGGCTTCCGGCCATAGCCGCATGTTATGAAGCGCCACAAACAGCTGCTTTACTGACTTCCTGCCAGGTGGATATAAAAAACCTGTCTGTACATCTATACACCACGCCCCCGAGGAAGCACATAGCGAAACGCGTGTCGGGGCTTTCCAGTCCGCTGTTCAGTAAGTTTGGATGCCTTATTATACATATCTTTGACTACCGTCTATATTGGCTATTGACTTAATACACCACTATGGCATATATGGCCACATGGGAGGAATCGTCTGCAATATATTTGAGGCTGTAGCCTTTTTTCTATGATAGCAGTATTTGCACACTGTTTGTTGATTGCTATGCCCACTAGGCTCATTAATTAATGCTTGTATATACTTATAATTTATAGAATATTATAGCGATATTAGCAGCATTTGTATGTATATATATGGCCATATGGGATGAATCACTTGTGATATATTTGTGTGCGATTGTTTATGATAGCAGCATTTGCACTTGTATATATCAATATTGACCTATAGGTTTTCTGCCTGGTCTTAATATACATTTCTAAGCACACATATATGTATATCTATATATTGTAAATTCTATATGCTATTAGAGGTTTTTTCATCCGTCTATACGTGTGTTTATGGTGTATGTATCATTTTAGGATGCTGCGGTAATTTATCAACACTGTCCACTCATATATTTGTATTTTCAATATTTAGTGTTGTTTTGCTGTTCAAAATATAAACTGTTCATTTGGGTACTATCAATAATTTCCTATTTTTTGCAGTATACACTGGTGCAAACTTCTATACTGATAGGACGTTTAAAATATTATGTATGTGTATGTGCACTATGCACTCTATTTTCTGATGGACAGCTTTGAGTGATTATGTCACAGCATCCTGATATCTATCAGTCTTGACATTATACCAAGCATCTCGTGATATATGACTTGAGGCATTCATGTAACTGAATAGCGGTATTTAGGGTTTTGCCTTCTCCTTTGTCATTGATATTTTGTATTATGTTTATGAACTCCTTTTTAAAAACTTTTTTGTACTCATTAATAAAAGTTGCATTTTGCATTTTTCTAAAATCCGGCTCTGTTTTCATATATTCGTTTTCGGTATCAGCGGAAAAGAGAGTTGCTCAGTCCGGTCGCACACCAGCTGGCAGCATGTACGACTGTCGTGAGTCTCATGCACTTCCTAACAGCTGGCAAGTGGCTTCTGTGCCGTTAACGGGGCTACATCTACACCAGCCTGCAGCACATCTTCCGTGGCGTTAACGGAGATAGTGCAAATCCAATATCTTTCCTAGTTGAGGTAACACAGGCAAGATCTTATATTTCTGTTGTCAGTTTTCACCCTCATATCCCGAGGGGTGTTCGGCAGCAGCATCTCTAGCTGCACCGCGGACCCCAGGGTTCAGTTGCTCCCTACTATTTAATAAAGTTGTTGCAACGGTCCTTTTAACAGTATCTGACCGCCAGGGTCTAGCCGACCATGGCTGACAACCAGCAGCTGCAGCGCTATGTTTGGCAACTAGAGTCCAGACTTAGGACCCTGGAGCAGGTCGCTCCGGTTGCTATTCTCGCTGTGGTAGCTACTCAAGCAGCCTCACAAGCTACAAGTCTCATACACACTGCTGCGGCAGCTGCTATGGCTCCATTGCCTTCGTTTGCTCTCCCTGAAACATTTTCTGGTGACTGCAGATCCTGCAGAGGGCTTATCAATCAATGCTCCATTCAGTTAGAAATGATGGGGGCACAGTTCTCCTCCGAAAGGGCTAATGTGGGTTTTGTCATATCATTGCTTTCCCGCAAGGCCTTGGAGTGAGCTACTCCTCTGTGGGAGCGGAATGACCCGGTAGTGGCTAATGCAGGTTTCTTTCTTAGAACCTTAAAAAGTGTTTTCCTTGGTCCTCAGGTTACGCATGATACAGCTCTTAAGCTTCTTGCGTTGGTACAGGGCTCAGAACCCTAGCGGCTTAACTGGATTGGTCTGAGCCGTTGCTAATCCCGGTGTTTTGGAAGGGTCTGGCTGGGCATATAAAAGATGCTCTAGCCACCAGGGAGATTCCAACCTCTCTAGAAGAGTTAATTACTCTTGCCAATCGAATTGATTTGCTTCATTCAGAACGCAAGTTAGAGCTGGAGGCCTCTAAACCTCGGTTTCTGTTGGTACCTTCATGCTCTAGACCCATTTCCAAATCCGCGGTTCATGACACAAAACCTGAGCCTATGAATAGATCCAGGACTAGGAATAAGTCTCCTCGTTTCTGTCCTGCCCATCTTTGGAGTATCCCAGTAATAAGGGTTCCAAGCGGTCGGGAAACGAGCGGGTATAACCACCGTTGGAGGAGGTGTGTTAGATTGAGAGACTTCTTCCTACAAACTAGTATATGAGGTGACGTTGCTATTCGGAACAACCACGGTTTCTGCCAAGGCGGTGGTGGACTCTGGGGCAGATGGCAATTTTTTGTCGTCAACCTTTGCCCAGAGGCACGCCGTTCCTATGGAGTTACTGTCCAAACCAATGAACATTAGGGTAGTCAACGGTTCCATGTTAAACACACAAATCACTCACCAGTCGATTCCCCTCACCATGTCGTTTTCTCAGGGTCACTGGGAAGATATCTCGTTCCTTATTATTCCTGGTGGATGGGATGACGTGCTATTGGGTCTTCCATGACTACGTTGTCACAATCAGCACATTAACTGGAACAAGGGGGCAGTTTATTCCTGGAGTGAGATGTGTGCTTCTCAGTGTATGGTGGCATCAACCTGGAAGGTAGTTTTAGAACCGCCGGTCGGCCTGGCTGATCTTCCAGAGCAGTATTGGAGCTTTGCGGATGTCTTTTCTAAAAAGGCTGCAGAGACTTTACCTTCCCACCGACCGTATGACTGCTCTACTGATTTGGTCCCCAGTTCAGATTCTCCTCGCGGTAGGGTTTATCCCCTGTCTGTCCCCGAAACCCAGGCCATGTCAGATTATATCAAGGACAACCTGGCCCGGGGGTTTATCAGGAAATCAGTCTCTCCTGCTGAAGCGAGGTTTTTCTTCATTCAGAAGAAAGGGGGTGATTTGTGTCCCTGAATTGATTACAGAGGATTAAATGCCATCACCATCAAAATTAAAAATCCTCTACCCCTGATCTCTGAATTATTTGACAGACTGCGAGGGGCTAAAATTTTCACAAAAATGGACCTGCGAGGGGCATATAACCTCATACAAATCCGTGAGGGCGACGAGTGGAAGACGGCTTTTAACACTCGTGATGGCCATTTCGTCAATGATATCTTTCGGGATTTATTGCTATCTTCTATGGTAGTATATCTTGACGATATCCTGATATTTTCGCCGGACCTCTCCACACACAGAGAGGATGTTCGCAGAGTTTTTGAATGCTTGATGGCAAATTCTCTGTATTGCAAGCTGGAGAAATGCCAGTTAGAACAAGAGTCTTTACCGTTCCTGGAGTACATCGTATCCAGTAAGGGCTTGGCCATGGATCCACAAAAGATGGTAGCCGTACAGAATTGGCAGGAGCTCCATTCTTTGAAGGCGGTACAGCGTTTCATGGGGTTTATCAATTATTATCGGCAATTTATACCTCATTTTTCCACACTGGTGGCTCCTTTGGCTGCTTTAACCAAGAAGGGTGCCAATCCCAAGAATTGGTCTAAGGAGACATCCGAGGCGTTCCGGGAGATTAAATCTCATTTTTCTAAAGCTCCTGTCCTCCATCAACTGGATGTCGACAACCATTTTTTCTGGAGGTCGATGCCTCCTCTGTAGGAGCAGGAGCGGTTCTTTCTCAAAAGAATGGGCAGGGTCGGAGAAGACCATGTTTCTTCTTCTCCAAAACCTTTTCTCCAGCAGAGAGGAATTACACGATTGGGGACAAAGAATTTCTTGCCATAAAATTGGCGTTTTCTGAGTGGAGATATCTCTTGGAAGGTGCTAAACACCCTTTCGTGGTATATTCCGATCATAAGAATCTTTCGTATCTACAGACGGCGCAGCGTCTTAGCCAGAGGCAGGCTCGGTGGTCCCTCTTCTTTTCCCGATTCAATTTTTCCATCCATTTTATAAAAGGGGAAAAGAATCCTCGGGCGGACGCTTATCTCGGTCTATGGATATGACGGAGGATGATGACAAGCCCAGACTTATCGTTCCTCCTGGGAGTATGCGGACGGTGGCACCTGTGACCTTGGATCACATAATTTACAAAATGAGGTGCTCTCTTGGTCCCGTTCCTCTAAGATTGGGGGTCATTTTGGAGTCAAAAGTACCACTGAGTTTCTCCAACGGTCGTATTGGTGGCCTCGGTTACTCCAGGATGTTAAAGAATATGTCCAGGCGTGTATCTCCTGTGCAAGAAATAAAGCGTCACATCAGAGACCGGCTGGTCTTCTCCATCCGTTACCTGTGGCGGATAGGCCTTGAAAGCTGATTGGGAAGGATTTTGTGGTTGAGTTACCTAAGTCCCGGGGTAGTACGACTATATGGGTGGTCTCTGACCACTTTTCTAAGATGGTTCACCTGGTACCTTTGCCTAGGGTTCCTTTTTCCTGGGTTCTGGCATCACTGTTTATTCGTCACGTTTTCCGTCTTCACGGAATGCCTGGTACGATTGCCTGCGATCGAGGTCCACAGTTCAACTCTCGGTTCTGGAGAGAATTGTGTAACTTGCTCAGTATTGAACTGAATCTTTCCACTGCCTATCACCCGGAGACCAATGGTCTGGTCGAACGCACTAACCAGACGCTTGTGACATACTTGCGCCATTTCGTTTCTGCCAACCATAATGATTGGGTGACATTGCTTCCTTGGACAGAGTTCGCTCTAAATAATGCAGTGGTGGATTCCACAGGTAAGACTCCGTTTCTTTTGAATAATGGGCAGCACCCGCGTGTTCCGGTTCCCATGCCAGTTAGCTCTGGGGAGCCTGGAGTCAGAAATTGGGCTACGGAAGCGCGGGACGTCTGGGACCATACGCAAGATGCGTTATTGGCCTCCAAGGATCGGATGAGTCAGTCGACTGACACTCATCGCCGTCCAGCCCCCGTATTCTCCCCAGGTGACAGGGTCTGGCTCGCAGCCCGCAATATCAGAGGATGCAGGGAATCTGCTAAGTTTTCCCCCTTTTTTATTGGTCCTTTCAAAATCTTGGCCCAAGTAAATCCCATAGTGTACCGTTTACAGTTGCCCCGGCACATGAAGATTCACAACACTTTCCATGTGTCGCTCCTTAAACCCGTTCGCCTGATGAAATTCTCAGAAACTCAACTTGATTCTGACACCAGGGGTGATGATTTTGAGGTACAGGCAATTGTGGGGTCTAAGATGATTCGTGGGAAAAAGTTTTATGTGGTACATTGGAGAGATTGTGGTTCTGAGGATCGCTCTTGGGAATCCGTGGACCATATTCATGCCCCCCGACTCATTGAGGAATATGAGCGTCAGGTGAGGGGATGTTAGAGGGGGGATAATGTGAGGCATCGGGTGACGGCGGGATCTGATCTTGGATCTGAGAAGTCTGTGGTCTTCCATCCTGGCCCAGCCTGGGCAGATGCTGCTCAGCTTCACCTGTTGGCATATGCAACGGATTAGGACTTATTGTAAGCTGATGAAACTCAGGTGCCCCTTCCCACATACTATACCACCTTACACGGAGACACAGAGGACGGTGCAGATGAAATTGAACAGGAGGTGATGGATGACCCAGTTGTTGACCCGGATTGGCATCCAGTGGGGGAAGAGAGTGCCGCTGGCAATAGCTCAAAAGAGGAGAAGGATCAGCAGCAGGCATCGACATCGCAGCAGCAGTTATCAGGCAGGCCCGTAGCAGTCCAAAAAGGTGTAAAAGAAAAAAAAAGAGTTGCAGGACAGATTGTCCAGATGGTCAAATTAGCACAGTGTGCAAGCCCCGAAATTTTATACCATAGAAGGAACAGTCCAGTGTGGCACTTTTTTGACCAAAATCCTATTGATGAGGCAAAGGTTATCTGTAAGCAGTGCGGAAGGACCTTTAGCCGAGGGAAAAATCTCAGAAATTTGAATACCAGTTGCATGCTTAGACATTTAATGAGCATGCACTTGCAAGTGTGGACAGACTACAAAACCTAGAAACCCCCCCCAGGGCCGGCGTCAGCACCTGGCGCACCCGGGCAAGTGCTGGGTCCCTGAGCAGGTGGGGGGGCGCCGACTCGTGGGCGACGGCACTGGCACAGGGCCCCGCATAGTACAAAAAATTGTCTCTGACGGCGGGAGGGCCCACTCGCTGTCAGACACACTGGTGTACTATTAGGGGCCCTGTGCCAGTGCCGTCGCCCACGAGTCGGGCCCCCCTGCTTGCTCAGGGCACCAGCACTGGCAATACTTACCTCTCGCTGCTCCACCACTGTGACGTCTTCCACATTTCCTGATAGTGACATTCAGCTTAGAGAGCGCGATGACGTCACGTCTGTCCGCCCTCTGCCTAAACAGTACAAGTGCAGAGAGCTGTAACATGGCAACGCTGAGGAGTCCAGAGTAGAGCAGTGCACAGCGAGGAGAGGTATTACTTTTTTAAATGTTTGGAGCAATATATGGGGAGCATTATACTCTGGAGAATTATATATGGGGCCCAGCATACACTTGAGCATTAAAAATGTGGCAGATCAGACACTGGAGCAGCATCCAAGGGGCCCATCATATAATGGAGCATTGTAAATGGGGGACAGCAGACAATGGAGAAGCATTTACTGGGCCCATTAAACACTGGATAATTAATAATGGGGCCCATGATCTATGGAGGATTATTTTGGCCCATAAGACACTGAAGCATCATCCACGGGGCCCATCATATACTGGAGCATTGTAAATGGGGGACAGCAGACCCTGGAGCAGCATTTGCGGGGCCCATTATACACTGGATCATTAATAATGGGACCCATTAATTATGGGCCAAGATTTTGGCCCAAAAGACACTAGAGCATCATCCATGGGGCTCAAATAATACATGAGCATTCTAAAAGAGGGATAACAGACACTGGAGCAGCCTTTAAGGGGCCCATTATACACTGAATCATTAATAATGGGGCCTATGATATATGGAGCATTATTTTGGCCCATAAGAAACTGGAGTATCATCCATTCGGCCCATAATATACAGGAGCATTCTCAATGGGGCAGATCAGACACTGGAGCAGCATCCATGGGGCCCATCATAGAATGGAGCATTGTAAATGGGGGACAGCAGACTCTGGAGCAGCATTTACGAGGCCCATTATACACTGGATCATTAATAATGGGGCCCATGATCTATGGAGCATTATTTTGGTCCATAAGACACTGGAGCATCATCCATGGGGCCCATCATATACTGGAGCATTCTAAATGGGGCAGAAAAGACACTGGAGCAGCATCCATGGGGCCCATCATATACTGGAGCATTGTAAATGGGGGATAGCAGACACTGGAGCAGCATTTGTGGGGCCCATTATACATTGGATCATTAATAATGGGGCCCATTATATATGGACCATGATTTTGGCCCATAAGACAATGGAGCATCATCCATGGGGCCCAAATAATACAGGGGCATTGTAAAAGAGGGAAAACAGACACTGGAGCAGCATTTACGGGGGCCCATTTTACACTGGATCATAAATAATGGGGCCCATGATATATGGAGCATTATTTTGGCCCATAAGAAACTGGAGCATCATCCATGGGGCCCATCATATACAGGAGCATTCTCAATGGGGCAGATCAAACACTAGAGCAGCATCCATGGTCCCATCATAGAATGGAGCAACGTAAATGGGGGACAGCAGACACTGGAACAGCATTTACGAGGCCCATTATACACTGGATCATTAATAATGGGGCCCATGATCTATGGAGCATTATTTTGGCCCATAAGACACTGGAGCATCATCCATGGGTCCATCATATACTGGAGCATTCTAAATGGGGCAGATTAGACACTGGAGCAGCATCCATGGGGCCCATCATATACTGGAGCATTGTAAATGGGAGACAGCAGACACAGGAGCAGCATTTACAGGGCGCATTATACAATGGATTATTAATAATGGGGCCCATTATATATGGACCATGATTTTTGCCCATAAGACACTGGAGCATCATCAATGGGGCCCAAATAATACAGGAGCATTCTAAAAGGGGGAAAACAGACAATGGTGCAGCATTTACAAGTCCCATTATAAACTGGATCATTAATAATGGGGCCCATTATATATGGACCTTGATTTTGGCCCCTAAGGCACTGGAGCATCATCCATGGGGCTCAAGTAATACAGGAGCATTCTAAAAGGGGGAAACAGACACTGCAGCATCATTTACGGGGCCCATTAAACACTGGTTCATTAATAATGGGGCCCGTGATATATGGAGTATTATTTTGGCCCTAAGACACTGGAGCAGCATCCATGGGGCCCATCTTATAGTGGAGCATTGTAAATAGGGGACAGCAGACACTGGAGCAGCATTTACGGTGTCCATTAAACACTGGATCTTTAATAATGGGGCCCATTAGACACTGGAGTATCATCCATGGGGCCAATTGTTAGGGTTCGAGTTCCCACTGCTGTATAAGGGGAGTCTCGAACCAGTCGCGCTGCGGTCCCCCATTCATCTCTGGCCGCAGTGGAGCCTGCTCAGCAGAGAAGTTGGTCCCAGTGTCTTGCCATTCCAGTACCGTGCAGGGACTTGCTGCTGCCTCTCCTGGATCTGCTATTATAGCCAGTGCTGGAGCAGACGTCTTTGGGACAAAGTCCTGCGTTTCCCCTTGTGAGCATGCCCAGGGTAAGATCTCTCATTGGAGATCAGGGGTCACATGTTCAGGTACTGCAGCAGCTCCTATTGGTCCACCAGGAAGGTCCTGAAACTACATGTGTTTGTAACAGTTTCTCATTGGTCCTTGTTTCTGGCAGGTACTGTAGCTGTTGCTATAAAAGGGTGGCATGGCTGGGCCGCCGTGCGCTAATATCAATCGTTATATGCTTAGCGCAGGTGTGGTCATGCGTGTATGTGGTTAGGGCCCGGCTGAAATAAGCCCCTAGACTACCGACTTAATCGGTGAGGAGTTTGGTATGCTAGCTGGTCAGGGTCGGTGTCCTAGATGCCCTAGATTGCCGGCATAACCGGTGAGGAGTTTGATTGCCGTATTCAGGGACTGGCGTTCAGACGCCATAGATTGCGGGTGACTCCCACGAGGACATTAGCGCATGAGCACATTCTATGTTCGCTTAGCAGTAGAGTTGAGCGATACTTTCCGATATCCTAAAGTATCGGAATCGGAATGGTATCGCCGATATCACTAAAATATCGGCGATACCCGATACCGATACCGGAAGTCCCATGTAAGTCTATGGGAACAAAATATCGCAACTAAAAAAAACCCATTCTTTCCTTGTAAACACTAAATATACACACATAGAATACATATATATATATATATACATGTCATTGTGACAATATATATATACATATATGTATAGTTTATACACTTCTACATAGTAAAATATCCTCTCATTCAATTGCCGGGTAAAGCCGGCTTCAGTGAAAAGACAGAAGCACCCGACATGAAATGACACTTGGTGTACATAGGGTTAACCATGTCTTTTCATGTCGTTTGCTATCTGATTTGCACAAACAATTAAATCAGACTATGTGTGCAAAATTTCACACCTGTAGGGGTTAATTAAAGGTGTAAATTCGTTGTAAAAAAAACGGACTTTTTTGCTACGAATTTACACCTTTAATTAACCCCTACAGGTGTGAAATTTTGCACACATAGTCTGATTTAATTGTTTGTGCAAATTAGGCTGGAGTCACACACAACCACAAAAAATCGGTCCGTTTTAGACGGTCGACAATCGGATCAAAATAAAAACATCACACATCCTTCTGGCATCCGATTTTCCTTCAAAGATGCGATTTAATCGCATGTGTGTGTACCTTGTAACATCCGATTTTCATCCGACTTGCGAGATTTTCTCGCAGGCTTGCAAAACTGACATATAATGGATCCAAAAGAATAGTATTTAAATGCCAAAAGAAAGAATAGATATATACACATAGAGCACATATATATATATATATATATATGTCATTGTGACATATATATATACATATATTTATAATTCTTACACTTCTACATACTGTTATAGCCGCTAATTCAATTGCCGGCTTCAGTGAAATCACAGAAGCCGACATGAAATGATACATTGTTTCCACACATTTAACCATGTAATTTCATGTATTTTTATATATGTTTGAAACATACAATTACATGAGTATATGTGTGGTAAATTTCAGACATGTAGGGGTTAATTAAAGGTGTAAATTCGTTGAAAAAAAATGCGTGGGCTCCCGCTGTATTTTCTCCACCAGACAGACAAAGCAAGCGAGTGGGGGCAGATAATAATAGCCTAGGGAGGGTACATTTTTTTTGTGCCCCCCCTGGCTACTAACATCTGCCCCCAGACACCCCAGAAAGGGCAAATCTATAATTAGATTCGCCCTTTCTGGCACTTTGCCCGTCTATTCCCATTGCCCTGTAGCGGTGGCGAATGGGTTAATAAGGGGTTAAAATGACCTTGCAATTGAAAGGTCACTTTAAGCCAGGTTAATAATTGATAGCTGTCAATTAGACAACTATCAATTATTAATCCTATTGTATGAAAGAAAAATCAAACACACACAGTTTAATAAAAAATAAGTTTAATTAAATAATCACACAGTTTTTGACCATATTTTATTTTCCTGCTAAAACCATTTCCTGTAATAAAAATAAAATAAAAAAGCAAAATTATACTTACCAATCCGATGTACAGTCAGGTCCCACGGTGTAATCCATCAGAAAGGGTTAACAGGTTACAGGTCGCAGAGAGCTAATAATGCTGTCTCAGACCTGTATTCCCCTGAATGAATAACTTCCTCTCCCAGCGAAAGTAGAGGAATAGATTCATGAATGGAGCTTAATTGATTTCTTGCCAATTTAACTGTAGTGACCTGACCTAAAGGGAAAGTGGACACAATCAATTAAGCTTCATTCATGAAACACATCCTCTCCTGTCGCCAGGAAGGAACTTATTCATTCATGAGCTTTGAGCTGAGCATGCAGGATTACTTGCACTGCTTGGCTCAAAGCTAGTTAACCCTTTGTGAAGGATTACAGCGTGGGACATGACAGATCGGCGGAATAGGTAAGAATAATGTTGTTTTATTTCTTTTTCTTTATTTTAGGAGATCAATGGCTTCGCACGGATTAAGTGTAAAATAAAATATGGTCAAAAAAATGTGTTTTTATTTCATTAAAATTATTTATTCTTAAAGTGTGTGTGTTTTTTTATTTACTTCAATAGGATTAATAATTGATAGTTGTCTAATTGACAGCTATCAATTATTAACCTGCCTTAAGGTCACCTTTCAATAGCAAGGTGACAGTAAGGTGAGATTAACCCATTCGCCACCGCTACAGGGCAATGGGAATAGACGGGCAAAGTGCCAGAAAGGGCGAATCTAATTATAGATTTGCCCTTTCTGGGTGGTCTGGGGCAGATGTTAGTAGCCAGGGGGGGCACAAAAAAATGCACCCTCCCTGGGCTATTATTATCTGCCCCCACTCGCTTTGCTTTGTCTGTCTGGTGGAGAAAATACAGCGGGAGCCCACGCATTTTTTTTCAACGAATTTACACCTTTAATTAACCCCTACATGTCTGAAATTTTGCACAAATACACTCATGTAATTGTAAGTTTCAAACATATATAAAAATACATGAAATTACATGGTTAAATGTGTGGAAACAATGTATCATTTCATGTCGGCTTCTGTGATTTCACAAAACCCGGCAATTGAATTAGCGGCTATTACAGTATGTAGAAGTCTAGGAACTATAAATATATGTATATATACATGTCACAATGACATGTATATATATATATATATATATATATATATATGTGTTCTATGTGTATATATCTATTCTTTCTAGTCTTTATTAAAGCTGTCAGTGTGATTTTACAGTATAGCCGGGGATGAATTGCCGGCTTTTCTAAAGGACACCGATGCGATTTCATCGCAAGTCACACAGTGTGGTCCGTTTGTAATCAGATTTTTCATCGCTCCCATAGACTTGCATTGGCGATAGTCGACCCACAATCGGTGACAATCGCAGCATGCTGCGATTGTACACGGACGTTTAAAACGGACCACAAAAAATCTGATACGGGAGCTGCTCCATAGATTAACATAGGGCAGACTGCAATGCGATATTTCATCGCATTGCAGTCGTCCGATTTTGTCGCCAGTGTGACTCCGGCCTTAGATAGCAAAGGACATGAAAAGACATGGTTAACCCTATGTACACCAAGTGTCATTTCATGTCTGGTCACCCGACATGAAATGACACTTGGTGTACATAGGGTTAACCATGTCTTTTCATGTCCTTTGCTATCTAATTTGCACAAACAATAAAATCAGACTATGTGTGCAAAATTTCACACCTGTAGGGGTTAATTAAAGGTGTAAATTCGTTGTAAAAAAAACGGACTTTTTTGCTACGAATTTACACCTTTAATTAACCCCTACAGGTGTGAAATTTTGCACACATAGTCTGATTTAATTGTTTGTGCAAATTAGATAGCAAAGGACATGAAAAGACATGGTTAACCCTATGTACACCAAGTGTCATTTCATGTCGGGTTCTGCATTTTCACAAAAGCCGGCAATTGAATTAGCGGCTATTATACTATGTAGAAGTGTATGAACTACAAATATAAATATATATATATATGTGTCACAAATTCAATGACATGTATATATATATATGAGGTGTAAAATTGCTGAAAAAAAATGCGTGGGCTCCCGCCCTATTTTCGCAACCAGACAGACAAAGCCAGTGAGTGGGGGCAGATAATAATAGCCCAGAGAGGGACCATTATTTTTGCCCCCCCCCCCCCCCCGGCTACTAACATCTGCCCCCAGACACCCCAGGAAAGACAAATCTATAATTAGATTCGCCCTTTCTGGCACTTTGCCCGTCTATTCCCATTGCCCTGTAGCGGTGGCGAATGGGTTAATATGGGGGTTAAAGCCACCTTGCTATTGAAAGGTGACCTTAAGCCAGGTTAATAATTGAGAGCTGTCAATTAGACAACTATCAATTATTAATCCTATTGCATGAAATAAAAATAAAACACACACACTTTAATTAAAAATCATTTTAATGAAATAAAGACACATGTTTTTGACCATCTTTTATTTTACTGCAAAAACCATTTCCTGTAATAAAAATAAAATAAAAAAGCAAAATTATTCTTACCTATCCCATGCACAGTCAGGTCCCACGGTGTAATCCTTCAGAAAGGGTTAATGTTTACTGCAGGGACCGCAGCTAATGCTGCAGCCTCACAGTAAACCCCAAATGAATGAGTTCCTCTCCTGCCTGACAGGAGAGTAAAGGCTGGGTGTCACATAACGATACACCAGCGATCCCGACAACGATTTGCACTTGTCAGGATCGCTGGTGTATCGCTACATGATCGCTGCTGAGCTGCCAAACAGGCAGCTCAGGCAGCGATCTGGGACAGCGACACTGCGGGTAACATCGCTTAAGGGCCCGTCTCACATAGCGATATCGCTACCGAGATCGCTGCTGAGTCACTAGTTTTGTGACGCAGCAGCGAGCTCACCAGCGATATCGCTGTGTGTGACATTCAGCGACGATCAGCCCCCTGCCTGGTATCGCTGATCGTCGCAGAAATGTCAGGACCTTTTTTTGATCGCTGGTTTCCCTCTGACAGGCACGCATCGCTGCGTGTGACAGGCGGGAGACCAGCGATCCGCTGGTAACCAAGGTACACAGCGGGTTTCTAGGCACAGCCCCGCGCCTGGAAACCCGCTGTGTACCTTGGTTACCAGCGGATCGCTGGTCTCCCGCCTGTCACACGCAGCGATGTGTGCCTGTCAGCGGGAAACCAGCGATCAAAGGTCCTGACATTTCAGCGACGATCAGCGATACCCGGCAGGTGGGCTGATCGTCGCTGAATGTCACACACAGCGATATCGCTGGTGAGCTCGCTGCTGCGTCACAAAACTAGTGACTCAGCAGCGATCTCGGTAGCGATATCGCTATGTGAGACGGGCCCTTAAGTGGAAAGCTTAATTGATTGCTTTCCACTTTCACTTCAGGTCAGCCAGGGACACAATCAGTGACGTCAGAGGGAACTGATTAACAAAAATAGGGTTCCCTTCGAAAAAAAAATGGCGTGGGGTCCCCCCTATTTTTGTTAACCAGCCAGATGAAGCAGACCGCTGAGGCCTGGATTTTCAGGCTGTTAAGGAGCCAAGATCCATGGACCTTGCCAGCCTGATAATACCAGGCCACAGCAGTCTGCATATCTTGGCTGATTAACAAAAATAGGGGATCCCCTCGAAAAAAATTGGCGTGGGGTCCCCCTATTTTTGTTAACCAGCCAGATGAAGCAGACCGCTGAGGCCTGGATTTTCAGGCTGTTAAGGAGCCAAGATCCATGGACCTTGCCAGCCTGATAATACCAGGCCACAGCAGTCTGCATATCTTGGCTGATTAACAAAAATAGGGGATCCCCTCGAAAAAAATTGGCGTGAGGTCCCCCCTATTTTTGTTAACCAGCCAGATGAAGCAGACCGCTGAGGCCTGGATTTTCAGGCTGTTAAGGAGCCAAGATCCATGGACCTTGCCAGCCTGATAATACCAGGCCACAGCAGTCTGCATATCTTGGCTGATTAACAAAAATAGGGGATCCCCTCGAAAAAAATTGGCGTGGGGTCCCCCCTATTTTTGTTAACCAGCCAGATGAAGCAGACCGCTGAGGCCTGGTTTTTCAGGCTGGTAAGGATCCAATATCCATGGACCTTGCAAGCCTGATAATACCAGGCCACAGCAGTCTGCTTAGCTTGGCTGGTTAACAAAAATAGGGGATCCCCTCGAAAAAAAATGGCGTGGGATCCCCCCTATTTTTGTTAACCAGCCAAGTAAAATGCAGACTGCTGCGGCCTGGTATTAAAAGACTGTCAAGGCCCATGGATTTTGGCCCTCAACAGCCTGATAATACCAGGCTACAGCAGCCCCACATTTGGCGCATCAAAAGATGTGCCAATTGTGGCACTTTACCCGGCTCTTCCCACTTGCCCTGTAGCGGTGGCAAGCGGGGTAATAAGGGGTTATTGTCACCGTTGATTGCATGGTGACAATAAGCCCGGTTAATAATGGAGAGGCGTCAATAAGACACCGATCCATTATTAATCCCAAAGTTATTAAATGTATAAAAAAAAGACACAGCAAGAAAAAAGTATTTTAATGAAATAAAAGAGACAACACAGTTTTCATTTATTTTATTATACACTCATTCCTGCGACGCCATCGATCTCCTGTAAAAAAAGAAAAAAAACAAACCAACAGTATACCACCTGTCCGACGCAGTCCATAACGATAGTCCCACGACGATCCAGCTCTGCTACATCGCAATGACAGGCAGAGCCTGTCATTGCAACGCAGCACAGCTGATTACCTGCTTCCCCGGCGGTGACGTCATCGGACTGACTGCTTTACGGCCGGGATTACCCAGCAGTCACTGCAGTTATCGCGAGAAACTGCATGTGACCGCCGGGGAAAGATGATGGCGGCCATGAAGCAGTGCAGGACGTGACCGCCGGAGATCTTCTGCCAGGTAAGTGCCGCTGACTCCTGACAGACCCGACCGACGGACACTGACAGTGACAGTGACAATCCCGATTCCGGTATCCGATAAGACGAAAATATCGGAACTCGGAATCGGAATTCCGATACAGCTAATATCGGCCGATACCCGATATTTGCAGTATCGGAATGCTCAACACTACTTAGCAGTCAACTATGTACCTGGGTGCCTGACAGGACACAGAAGTCTGTCTCAGAGGCTCTGTGACGTAACAGGGTTCGCTTTCAATGCTAAACAGCGCCCTAGCATGTTTATTTTGCGACTCAGTTGTGTTAAGTGAGTTCACACACATCGCCATATAGCGTTGTGGCACTCCTTCTAGCGGCTCTGTGGATTAACAGATTTCACACATATTGCCACAGTGCGTTACGGCATTTATTTTGGCGACTCTGCAGTATAACAGAGTTCGCTTCTTGTGCCATTTTACTAGCAGCAGGCTCAGCCTGCACGGTGGACCCCAGGCTGCGAACGCACCTCTCCACATCTTATATTTGGTGCGTTCCGCGACCCTAACATAATATTAGCGCCAGGATCTGGCTAGTAAAATGGCAGATGAACAGCGTTTACAGCTATACATCCAGTAGCTGGAGGGTAGGTTGGCTGTTATGATTTGGTAGCTGAGGAGAGCAGGCAAAAAAGGCAATACACCAGAGAGGTTGGAATCTACTGGATTGCAGTACCCTGACTAACCACCACAACTAAAGGCAGCCGTGGAGCGTACCTACGTTGGTCCTAGACGCCTCGTCACAGCCTGAGAAGCTAACTACACCTAAAGATAGAAAGAGGAAAACTATCTGCCCCGGAGCAGATCCCCAAAGAACATAGGAAGCCCCCAAACATGTAATGGCGGTTAGACAAGAGGACATACAGACACAGACAGAAAATAGTATGAGCAAACGTTGGGGCCCAATCTTCCTAGAAAGAAAAGGATAGGAAGGACACTTACTTCAATCCAAAAAACCCTAAAAAAATACCAACTCACTAATTGCAAAAACACCTGAGATCACACGACCTCTACCACCTAAATTAGTTCTCTGGTGTAACAAAACAATGCAGCAGCCACTGAAAAAACTTGAAAAGGCAAATGAACAAATAACAGTGGCTCAGATAAACTGAGAGGAGCACAAGCCCCTGGAGGGGACCTGGCTGACCTCCACAGAAGTGCAGGACAAAATGCAAAAAGCAAGTACAAAATAAAAGCAGAAAAAATCTTATCTGTTAGCAGAAGATGCAGGCAAGACACAGCAGACTTCCAAGTGAACCAGGAACCAAAGTTGAGACAAGAACAATTGATCACCGGCAACCCTGATGGGAGGGAACCTCCCTTATATAAGACCAGTCTGTAACACCTGATTGCCATTCTTCACAATCTTCATTGAATAGTTCAGTACTGTTTGTAACCACCAGAGGGAGCTTCTGCTCAGAATTCATTTCTAACACATTCACAACAGTTGGCGGCTCTTGAGCGCACAACCTCAGCTGTGGATTTTACCACAGTCGCTGTTCAGGCTGCTAGCGTAGCTGCAGCCAGTTTGTCCTCTGCCACCTCTGTCCCTACATTCTCCCACCTACCGCTTCCAGACAAGTTTGCTGGTGACAGCAAGCAATGTCGGGGATTCGTAAGTCAGTGCTCCATACCCCTTGAGCTTCTGGCTGCACGTTTCCCCATGGATCGGGCACAAGTGGGCTTTGTGATAGCTCTTCTGTCGGGCAGAGCGTTGGAGTGGGCAACGCCGCTGTGGGAGCGCGACGACAGTGTGGTGCAGAGCGCTTCTCGTTTTCTGGAGGCTCTGAAAAAGGTTTTTCTAGGACCTCAGGTCACCCACGATACGGCGCTCCAACTGCTGGCAAGTACCCAGGGTTCGGCTTTGGTCAGCCATTTTGCTGTCCAATTTCGGACTCTGGCCTCGGAATTAGAGTGGCCAGATAAAGTCCTCATTCCCGTGTTCTGGAGAGGACTGGCGGGTCATGTGAAAGATGCCTTGGCTACCAGGGAGATTCCTGCCACAGTGGAGAAGCTTATCGCTATTTCCACCCGCGTCGACCTCCGTTTCCACGAGCGGAGGCTGGAACGTGCCCAGTGTAGGCAGAGTGTCTGGTTGGCTGCTACCTTCGCCACCACTCTGGAGTTGCCTGTTCAGGCGCTCGACCTTCAGGAGGTTGCTCCTGCAGGATCTAAATCTCAGGTCACTCGTCCATCCCCGATTTGTTATATTTGCCAGCAGCAGGGACATTTTGCCAAACGATGTCCACAGTGGCTGAATAAACGGTCGCGCCCAGTAACCGTAGGAACAGGGTCACTGGGCGTCATGAGTTTTTCCCCTAAAGTGCTCCTCAAGGGGATAATTACCCATGGTTCTACCACCCTACCCGTCAAGCTGTGTGTGGATTCTAGGGCAGAGGGGAATTTTTTGTCGTCCTCCTTTGCTTCTCGCCACACCATGCCTTTGGTGTTGCTGGCTGAACCAGTATCGGTACGGGTGTTGAACGGAGCAATTCTGCCCACACAAATCACCCATTAGTCTGTCCCACTCACCTTGTCTATGTCTCCTTCCCATCAGGAGAATATATCATTTTTCATCCTCCCTGAGGGTATAGATGAGGTTTTGTTGGGATTACCCTGGCTCCGCCACCACTCTCCCCATATTGAGTGGTCTTCAGGGAGAATTCTGGGTTGAGGTAACTTATGTAAAGGCTGATGCATTAGGGACAGCAAGCAGTCAACACCACTGAGATACCCATAGACCTCTTTCCTCTTCCCAATGTCTATTGGTCTTATGCCGACGTTTTCTCGAAGAAGGCTGCGGAGACTCTTCCGCCTCATCGCCCCTATGACTGTCCTATCGACCTCTTGCCTGGAGCTGAGCCTCCTAGAGGAAGGGTTTATCCCCTCTCTCTTCCTGAGACAGAGGCCATGTCCCAATATATTCAGGAGAACTTGGCAAGGGGATTCATTAGGAAGTCGGTGTCACCAGCGGAGCGGGGTTCTTCTTTGTGCAGAAGAAGAACGGAGAATTACGTCCGTGCATTGATTATAGGGGTCTCAACGCTATCACTGTGAAAAATAAGTATCCTTTGCCGCTAATCTCTGAGCTCTTTGACAGGCTTCGGGGAGCAAGGGTATTTACTAAGCTAGACCTGCGGGGTGCGTATAACCTGATTCGCATCCGTGAGGGGGACGAATGGAAGATGGCATTTAACACCAGGGATGGGCATTATGAATATCTGGTAATGCCCTTTGGGCTCTGTAATGCCCCAGCTGTCTTCCAAGACTTTGTGAACGACATCTTCTGGGATATGTTGACCACCTCGGTGGTAGTCTATCTGGATGACATTCTCATCTTTTCTCCAGATATGGCCTCCCACCGGAGAGATGTCTTCAAGGTCTTTGACCTCTTGCGAGTAAATTCCCTATATGCGAAGTTGGAGAAGTATCATAAATGGAGACTGAGACAAGGTAAAGGCACACCAAATAAATGGAAAATCCCTGAATGTGTGCCATCTAGTCAGGACTAAGATACTAACCCATCGCTAATTAAACAAGGAAAAGGAGATGTGATGTGGCCATCACAGAAAAGCGATAACTGGTGTCAAAGTGTGAGAAAAAATTCTTTATTGAATACAGACAGGGGTGTTAATACAAAAGTTAAAATAGGCAAGAACAATGCAGGCAATGGGACCACACCTGATACGTGCGTGTCCAGAAAGGCAGGAAGACTGACCCACCCAGGTGATGGATTACATGTAAATAACAAAATCACTGGTCAGTGCACATAATTTTGCTAAACCCGTATATAAATGTGTGAAATCCAAACATATTAGTATAACAATTTTAAACCTATGTAGGCAAGGATCACAGCCCTATATATAGGAGCATTGGAGGAAATACATAAGCTGCAGCGAAAATTCTAAGATGACAAATGTCATAAATAGTCCATGATTACCTCCAATTATAGAAGACGGGTGAGAGCCTGGGTGGGCGCGTCTGCCCCGACGCGCGTTTCGGCGCGATTGCCTTCGTCAGGGGGCGTATGTAACATAGAAACCGGGAGGCTTAAGTACCGGTAAACCGGAAGTTAAACCCCGCGACCCGGAAGTGACGCCTCCGTTGCTGCAGCAACCTAGCATGCCGAGCGGCGCCGGCGTCATGCGGAAGGGAACCGGCAGCGCCATGGTAACCATCCACATAGAGACGCCGGACGCCGCACAACACACGGTGTGCAGCAGGGAGGCGTACAAGATCGCGGGGTGAAACTGTGTGAGAAAATAAAATCAGGTCGGAAATACAATCAAGGGGACAAATGAGACCCATATATTCGATGACAATGCTGAGTGTAAATTCAAATTCACAGTTGCAATAAGACAAATGAAAAAAGGTCCATATATTGTGCGCATCAAAAACATGGACCATTATGATACCTAATGATGCCGCCACAAATATATAAAAAATAAAAATAAAATAAATAATAAATAATAAATACCTATGCAGACAGCCAATTTATGCTGTATATATATGTGTATATAAATACAAATACACACCCACCCATACAGAACAAATGAGAATATATACATATACTACATGTGTATTTCAACAAACAAAAAACATGTGAGATAATAATTGGAAAATAATCATAAACAAATGAGATAAAGAATAATTAAATAAATATAACAATGAATGAAAATAATAATAATGATGATAATAATGGTGGGAATAATAATGAGGATGGAAATAAAGTGAAAATAAATAAATAAAAAAACGTAATAGGGAGAAAATCAGTATGAATGTAAAATAAAATACAAAAGGATTATATAGAAAACAGGTAAAGAATAAACAATAAGTAAATAATAACCATAATAGCAAAAATGGCGACAAAAACAGATAACTACTCTATTAGACAGATATTAATTGATGGTATATGCGCTGGAGAGTCCATAATGAAGAGAAAATGGAAAGTCGTGAATAAACAGAGATGTCCCTCCGAATTATGAGATACGACCGTCAAATATGAAATGCCTCAAGTCAAAAGAGAATGAAATGCCTAGAAAATGGAATAAAATAATGTTAAAACCGGTTTAAAAGAAACACTTTCAAGACCACACACGTGCTCATTTGTAGGCCATAACCCAGTGTAACGGAGATCACAAGAAGGACACGAAACTCAGATTTTCGTTCAATCCTGATGGGTGGACTGTGTTCAAAGTCCAGATCCATCTGGTCTCTAATTGACTCAAGCGTTGAGTAATTTTACCGCCACGTATACCCAAATCTAAGCAGTCAATGCCTCTGACTTTGAAGCCTTTACTATCACAATTGTGATGGACTTTAAAGTGTTTAGGTATAGTCTTAAGCACCGACACGTCTGTCTCATCCACTGCTGCCTCAATGCCCAGCACATGCTCCCTGATACGGACCTTCAACTGGCGAGTGGTGAGTCCGACATATATCAGGGAGCATGGGCATGTGGCATAGTAGATGACAGCCCTGGTATTACAAGAGATGTTTTTTTGAATTTTAAATATCCTCTTGCCTGAGGAATCTGAAAAAGAATCCGTGCGAAGCATGTTGGTACATGCCACGCAACGGCCGCAGGGAAAAGAACCTCTGCGTTCACTAAAGGCATTCAAGAAAGTAGGGCGTGGGGGCTCTATATAATGACTCTGTGTCAATATATTTTTCAGATTTTTGGCCCGTCTATATGTTATCAGTGGTTTAGAAGGAATCAACTTTTTGAGAGTGGGATCCGTTTGTAAAATGGGCCATGCTTTGCAAATCACCCTCCTGATTTTATCTGACTGAGAATGGAAAGTCGTAATGAACCTGATGGGTTCAGATTTCCTATTACTTTCAGTCGTCTTATATAGCAGTGAGTTCCTGACACTATTTTTGGCCCTATTGTATGCCTTTTTGACAGATCTATGGCTATAACCCCTTTCCAAAAAGCGTTCTTTCAGAAGTATAGCCTGTTTTTCAAATTCCATATCCGTTGAGCAAATCCGACGAAGCCGCAGGAATTGCCCAACAGGAATGGAACGTATCATGTGCTCAGGGTGGGAGGATGAGGCGTGCAACAAAACATTAGTGGAAGTGGGTTTTCTAAAGATACTGGTCTGTATTACCTGTGTAGTATCTTTACTCAACGTTACGTCGAGAAATTCAATCTTATTTGAACTATGGACAAATGTCAACTTGATATTGAGATCATTGTTATTCAATACTTGAAAAAATTCCTCTACTGAGGAGTCGTCCCCCTGCCAGATCAGCAGGATGTCATCTATGTACCGCGTCCATAAAAGGACACAGTCCATAGATGTCTGCCGATCTGACAGGAAGAGGTCCCTTTCCCACAGACCCAGGAACAGATTGGCATAGGAGGGCGCAAACGCCACCCCCATGGCTGTTCCCTGGGTCTGCAGAAAAAAGGACCCCTTAAACACAAAAAAATTATGTTTTAGTGTGAATTCCAATAATTCCAAGATCAAAGATTGAATGTCTGAAGAAAGTGTAGATGAATTTAGGAAAAATTTGATCGCTCTCATCCCGTCCTCATGTGTAATACTGGTATACAGCGATTCCACATCAGCTGTAACCAGTAATGAGTTGTCATCAAGCGAAAGACCATCAACTCTCTGGAGTAGCTGGTTTGTGTCCTTAAGATAAGACGGTAGAACTTCCACCAGTGGTTGTAACATAAAATCAATCCATTGGTTTACGCACTCCAGGTAGTTCCCCCGTCCCGAAACTATAGGTCTACCCGGTGGATTCAGTGCATTTTTGTGCACCTTAGGGAGCAAATAGAAAGTGGGAATCGTGGGTTCTTTAACCATAAGGGCCAGTTCAAGTTCATTGGTGATCACACCAGCTGTCCTTGCCCTAATTAGAATCTCCCTGAGTTGCGATGAGAAAGCAGACAAGGGGTTATATGTCAATTTCTTATAACAAACTTTGTTGTTCAGTTGATGGAATGCCTCTTTCTCATACATAGTTTTAGGCCAAATCACGATGTTGCCCCCTTGTCTGCAGACTTAATCACAACATCAGGGAGATTCCGCAGGTGTTGAAGACGATTACGTTCACTCATAGTCAAATTATCATCAATGATACGAGATGAAATAGTACCCACTTCCTCGGTAACTACCTTAACAAAAAGATCAATGGCACTACAGTTCGAGAGAGGGGGAACTTCCTGGAGCGCGGACGAATGGACGGAGGTATCTTACCTCCAGGTGAAGAATTGTGTTCTTCAGACAGTTCCTCCAAGATTCTTATGGCCGATTGTTCCTCCTCTGTGGGAAAGAGTTTATGCACATCATCATTATAAAAGAATCGTTTAAATAAAAGAGATCTTGCAAAAATATGCAGGTCCTTGACTACCGTAAAGGCGTCAAGGCCCGCTGACGGTGAAAACGTCAAACCCTTAGATAGGAGAGAACAATCGGTCACAGATAGAGTATGATGGCTTAGATTGATTACCTTATTTTTACCCTGCTCCTCATCATGGTGACGGTGATCTTGTCTCCTATATGGATGATAATTAGAATATCTCGTCTTTTTCAAAATAGCACCTGAGCGGGTAACAATAGAGGATGTGGAATTATCAGATTGTGCACTCAATGAGGAGATTGAAATGCTAGATGCTGAACGTTGTAGGTTGTCAGGTCTGATATGTGGTTTCCTCCAACGATACACATTTGTTTGTTGGTAATCCCTTGTGTCTCTATTTAACTTAGATGATTGAGATTCACTGATTTTATTCACAGTCCCCTCCAAAACCTTTTCCAATGATATTTCATATGACTGTAATTTCTCACCAGAACAACCTGACCGTAATTCGGATAAGACACGATCAATATCCTTATCTAACTCATCAATAGATTTGGTGTTATGTTTGATGAGTAACTGCATAAATGTAACGGAACACAAATTGCACGCCTCTTCCCATTCTGTGATAAATGTCTGATCATCAACTACAAATGTGGGTACCGTGCGTATTCTTAGACCCCTAGGGATTAGTTTACGTGCAATGTACTTCTCCAAAAATAACCGGTTCCACCATAATCTGGTGCGTTTGGTCAGTAAAAATTGCAATGAATCATAGGTTGTGTCCAAATTGCGATCTCCAGCACACTGGGTGCCGGCACTGCCCTCGCCGAAAACCTGTTCGGCCTGTCCTAGCCAGGTCTGCTCCCTGGCCTTGTAGTCCATGTCTCCAAAACAAAAACCTGTGCGGAACACAGAAAAGACATAAATATCATAAATGGAGACTGAGACAAGGTAAAGGCACACCAAATAAATGGAAAATCCCTGAATGTGTGCCATCTAGTCAGGACTAAGATACTAACCCATCGCTAATTAAACAAGGAAAAGGAGATGTGATGTGGCCATCACAGAAAAGCGATAACTGGTGTCAAAGTGTGAGAAAAAATTCTTTATTGAATACAGACAGGGGTGTTAATACAAAAGTTAAAATAGGCAAGAACAATGCAGGCAATGGGACCACACCTGATACGTGCGTGTCCAGAAAGGCAGGAAGACTGACCCACCCAGGTGATGGATTACATGTAAATAACAAAATCACTGGTCAGTGCACATAATTTTGCTAAACCCGTATATAAATGTGTGAAATCCAAACATATTAGTATAACAATGGAGGCATCATTAGGTATCATAATGGTCCATGTTTTTGATGCGCACAATATATGGACCTTTTTTCATTTGTCTTATTGCAACTGTGAATTTGAATTTACACTCAGCATTGTCATCGAATATATGGGTCTCATTTGTCCCCTTGATTGTATTTCCGACCTGATTTTATTTTCTCACACAGTTTCACCCCGCGATCTTGTACGCCTCCCTGCTGCACACCGTGTGTTGTGCGGCGTCCGGCGTCTCTATGTGGATGGTTACCATGGCGCTGCCCGTTCCCTTCCGCATGACGCCGGCGCCGCTCGGCATGCTAGGTTGCTGCAGCAACGGAGGCGTCACTTCCGGGTCGCGGGGTTTAACTTCCGGTTTACCGGTACTTAAGCCTCCCGGTTTCTATGTTACATACGCCCCCTGACGAAGGCAATCTCGCCGAAACGCGCGTCGGGGCAGACGCGCCCACCCAGGCTCTCACCCGTCTTCTATAATTGGAGGTAATCATGGACTATTTATGACATCTGTCATCTTAGAATTTTCGCTGCAGCTTATGTATTTCCTCCAATGCTCCTATATATAGGGCTGTGATCCTTGCCTACATAGGTTTAAAATTGTTATACTAATATGTTTGGATTTCACACATTTATATACGGGTTTAGCAAAATTATGTGCACTGACCAGTGATTTTGTTATTTACATGTAATCCATCACCTGGGTGGGTCAGTCTTCCTGCCTTTCTGGACACGCACGTATCAGGTGTGGTCCCATTGCCTGCATTGTTCTTGCCTATTTTAACTTTTGTATTAACACCCCTGTCTGTATTCAATAAAGAATTTTTTCTCACACTTTGACACCCGTTATCGCTTTTCTGTGATGGCCACATCACATCTCCTTTTCTTTGAAGTTGGAGAAGTGCATGTTTGAGCAGGAGTCTCTACCTTTCCTGGGCTATATCATCTCCACCCAGGGATTGGCTATGGATCCTACCAAACTACAGGCTGTGATGGATTGGCAAGAACCCCATTCCCTTAAGGCGGTGCAGCGCTTTATGGGGTTCATTAATTACTATCGCCAATTCATTCCCCACTTCTCTACTTTGGTAGCTCCCTTGGTAGCCCACACCAAGAAGGGAGCTAATCCCAAGTTGTGGTCAGAGGAGTTGACCAAGGCGTTCTCCTCCATGAAGTCGCATTTCACCAGTGCTCCCATCTTACATCGACCCGATGTCAATAAACCGTTTATTTTAGAGGTGGATGCCTCTTCTGTTGGTGCTGGAGCAGTATTTTTCAAAAGGATGCCCTGTGTCGGAAGCATTCCTGCTTCTTCTTTTCCAAGATCTTTACACCAGCAGAGAAGAATTATTCCATCGGGGATAGGGAGTTACTGACTATGAAGTTGGCCTTCTCCGAGTGGAGACATCTTCTGGAGGGGGCTTTCTTCCCCTTCCGAGTATTCACGGACCACAAGAACTTGGTGTATTTGCAGACAGCCCAGCGGCTAAATTCCCGTCAGGCCAGATGGTCCTTGTTCTTCTCCCGGTTCCATTTCACCCTCCATTACCTCTCCGGTGAGAAGAACATTCGCGCAGACGCTCTATCTCGCTCCGTGGTGTCCTCTGAGGAGGTGGAGGAGGAGCCTCGGCTTATTGTCCCCACAGAGAGCCTAAGAACGGTGGCTCCGGTTTCGCTTGAGTCTGTGCCTCCGGGCAAGACTTTTGTGCCCACCAATTTGGGACCGAAGTACTTTCTTGGGCACATACATCCAGGGTGGGTGGACATTTGGGACAGAAAGGACTTCTGAGTTGCTGGCGAGGACATACTGGTGGCCGCAGATGGCCCGTGATGTCAGGGAATATGTTCAGGCGTGCGTCTCCTGCGCCAAGAATAAGTCCCCTCGACAACGGCCTGCTGGGTTACTTTTCCCTTTACCGGTGGCAGACAGGCCTTGGGAGATGGTCGGGATGGATTTTGTGGTGGGCTTACCCAAGTCTCGGGGCTGCACCATCATCTGGGTGATAACCGACCACTTCTCCAAAATGGTGCACTTAGTGCCGTTACCACGGTTACCGTCAGCACGGGCCTTGGCAGCATTATTCATTAGGCATATTTTCCGCCTACACGGTATGCCAGACAAAATTGTCAGTGATCGAGGTCCCCAGTTTGCGTCTCGGTTCTGGAGAGAGCTGTGTCGTTTACTCAGCATTGAGTTGAATCTCTCCTCTGTATACCATCCCGAGACGAATGGGTTGGTAGAGAGGGCCAACCAGACCTTGGTCACATACTTGCAACATTTTGTCTCTGCCAGGCAGGATGACTGGGCATCCTTGCTACCGTGGGCTGAGTTTGCTCTAACTAATGCTGTGGCTGACTCCACCGGACCCCATTTTTCCTGAACTACGGTCAGCATCCGCGGGTACCAGTGCCCATGCCCGTGTCTTTCGCCGATTCAAGGTGGCAGACTGGGCTGTGGAGGCACGGACATTTGGGACCGCACCCAGGATGCCATTCAGGCCTCCAAAGAGAGGATGAGGTCTTCGGCCGATGCCCATCGGCACTCTGCTCCGACATTTGCTCCCGGTGACCCATTGTGTCTTTCTGCCCGAAACATCAGGCTACGTGTAGAGTCCACCAAGTTGGCACCTTGCTTTTTGTGCCCCTTTAAAGTTCTTGAGCATGTGAACCTGGTGGTTTACCGCCTAGCCCCTTCCGCCTCGCCTTGGTATCACCGACACATTTCACGTGTCCCTCCTGAAACCCGTGGCCATTTCCCGGATTTCCGAGTCATCTGCCGGGACTTCGGGTTCATCTACCGACGATCATGAGGTGAACGCCATTGTTGAGTTCAAAGTGGTACGAGGCAAAAAATTTATTTGGTGGATTGGAGGGGTTATGGGCCTGAGGATAGGTCCTGGGAGCCTGTTCACGCTACGCAGCTCATTGCTGCCTTTGAGCGCAGCGAGACCCAAAGAAGGGGGGGCAATGTTAGTGTTCAAGTTCCCACTGCTGCACAAGTGGAGTCTCGAACCAGTCCCGCTGCGGTCCCCCATTCGTCTCCGGCCGCAGTGTAGCCTGCTCAGCAGAGATGTCGGTCCCAGCGTCTTGCCCATTCCAGTACTGTGCAGAGACTTGCTGCTGCCTCTCCTGGATCTGCTATTATAGCCAGTGCTGGAGCAGACGTCTTTGGGACGAAGTCCTGCGTTTCCCCTTGTGAGCATGCCCAGGGTAAGATCTCTCATTGGAGATTAGGGGTCACATGTTCAGGTACTGCAGCAGCTCCTATTGGTCCACCAGGAAGTTCCTGAAACTACATGTGTTTGGAACAGTTTCTCATTGGTCCTTGTTTCTGGCAGGTCCTGTAGCTGTTGCTATAAAAGGGTGGCATGGCTGGGCCGCCATGCGCTAATATCAATCGTTATATGCTTAGCGCCAGTGTGGTCATGCGTGTGTGTGGTTAGGGCCCGGCTGAAATAAGCCCCTAGAATACCGACTTAATCAGTGAGGAGTTTGGTATGCTAGCTGGTCAGGGTCGGTGTCCTAGATGCCCTAGATTGCCGGCATAACCGGTGAGGAGTTTGATTGCCGTATTCAGGGCCTGGCGTTCAGACGCCATAGATTGCGGGTGACTCCCGCGAGGACATTAGCGCATGATCACGTGATCACGTTCTATGTTCGCTTAGCTGTTCACTGTGTACCAGGACAGGACACAGAAGTTTTTCTCAGCGGCTCTGTGACGTAACAGGGTTCGCTTTCAACGCTAGACAGCGCCCTAGCGTGTTTATTTTGCGACTCAGTTGTGTTAAGTTAGTTCGCACACATCGCCATATAGCGCTGTGGCACTCCTTCTAGCGGCTCTGTGGATTAACAGAGTTCGCACATATTGCCACAGCGCGTTACTGCGTTTATTTTGGCGACTCAGCGGGATAACAGAGTTCGCTTCTTGCGCCATTTTACTAGCAGCAGGCTCCGCCTGCACGGTGGAACCCGGGCTGCGAAAGCACCTATCCACATTTTATATTTGGTGCGTTCCGCAGACCCTAACACCAATCATATACAGGAGCATTCTCAATGGGGCAGATCAGACACTGGAGCAGCATCCATGGGGCCCATCATATACTGGAGCATTGTAAATGGGGGACAGCAGACACTGGAGCAACATTTATGAGGCCCATTATACACTGGATCATTAATAATGGGGCCCATGATCTATGGAGCATTATTTTGGCCCATAAGACACTGGAGAATCATCCATGGGGCCCATCATATACTGGAGCATTCTCAAAGGGGCAGATCAGACACTGGAGCAGCATCCATGGGCCCATCATATAATGGAGCATTGTAAATGGGGGACAGCAGACACTGGAACATCATTTACAGGGCCCATTAAACACTGGATCATTAATAATGGGGCCCATGATCTATGGAGGATTATTTTGGCCCATAAGACATTGAAGCATCATCCACAGGGCCCATCATATACTGAGCATTCTAAATGGGACATATAAGACACTCGAGCAGAATCGATGGGGCCCATCATATACTGGAGCATTGTAAATGGGGGACAGCAGACCCTGGAGCAGCATTTGGGGGGCCCATTATACACTGGATCATTAATTATGGGGCCCATTATATATGGACCATGATTTTGGCCCATAAGACACTGAAGCATCATCGTTGGGGCCCAAATAATACAGGAGCATTGTAAAAGGGGAAAACAGACACTGGAGCAGCATTTACGGGGCCCATTATACACTGGATCATTAACAATGGGGCCCATGATATATGGAGCATTATTTTGTCCCATAAGAAACTGGAGCATCATCCATGAGGCCCATCATATACAGGAGCATTCTCAATGGGGCAGATCAGACACTAGAGCAGCATCCATGGGCCATCATAGAAAGGAGCATTGTAAATGGGGACAGCAGAAACTAGAGCAGCATGTACGGCGCCCATTAGACACTGGATCATTAATAATGGGGCCCATGATCTATGGAGCATTATTTTGGCCCATAAGACACTGGAGCATCATCCATGGGGCCCATCGTATACTGGAGCATCCTAAAAGGGGGAAAACAGACTCTGGAGCAGCATTTACAGGGCTGTTATGTTTTGGTAGCTGAGGAGAGCAGGCAAAAACGGCAATACACCAGAGAGGTTGGAATCTACTGGATTGCAGTACCCTGACTAACCACCACAACTAAAGGCAGCCGTGGAGCGTACCTACGTTGGTCCTAGACGCCTCGTCACAGCCTGAGAAGCTAACTACACCTAAAGATAGAAAGAGGAAAACTATCTGCCCCGGAGAAGATCCCCAAAGAACATAGGAAGCCCCCAAACATGTAATGGCGGTTAGACAAGAGGAAACACAAACACAGACAGAAAATAGTATGAGCAAACGTTGGGCCCAAACTTCTTAGACAGAAAAGGATAGGAAGGAAACTTACTGCAATCCCAAAAAACCCTAAAAAGTACCAACACTACTAATTACAAAAACACCTGAGATCACACGACCTCTACTACCTAAATTAGTTGTCTGGTGTAACAAAACTAAGCCGCAGCCACTGAAAAAACTGGAAAAGGCAAATGAACAAATAACAGAGGCTCAGATAAACTGAGAGGAGCACAAGCCCCCGGAGGGGACCTGGCTGACCTCCACAAGAGTGCAGGAAACAATGCAAAAAGCAAGCACAGAAATAAAAACAGAAAATGTCTTATCTGAGAGCAGGAGAAGAGGCAAGATTCAGCAGGCTTCCAAGTGAACCAGGAACAACAGCAGTTAGACAAGAACAATTGAACACCGGCAACCCTGATGGGAGGGAACCTCCCTTATATAGGACCAGTCTGTAACTCCTGATTGCCAATCTTCACTAAATGGTTCAGCACTGTCTGCAACCACCAGAGGGAGCTTCTGCTCAGAACTCATCTCCAACACATTCACAACAGTACCC
Organism: Oophaga sylvatica; assembly: GCA_033576555.1. NCBI lineage: Eukaryota > Metazoa > Chordata > Amphibia > Anura > Dendrobatidae > Oophaga > Oophaga sylvatica. The sequence goes on along the minus strand of JARQOD010001934.1, from coordinate 35,264 downwards.
CCCCTTGAGGAGGGGTCACCGAACCCTCACTTGGGCAACCAGGTCGGTCAGGATGAGCTCTGTGTTTCGCACGGATCAGTCTCCTAGCATGGATGTCCGAAGCAATCACCCAATAATTGTCCTCCTGACCATAACCTCTCCACTTAACCAAATACTGGAGTTTCCGTCTAGAAAAACGAGAATCCAATATTTTCTCAACCACATACTCCAGATTGCCCTCAACCAAAACAGGGTCAGGAGGCACAGCCATAGGAACCACTGGCTCGACAAACCTCTTCAATAAGGACTTGTGGAACACGTTATGGATCTTAAATGTCCCTGGAAGAAGTAAACGAAAGGAAACAGGATTAAGAATCTCCATGATCTTATAAGGTCCAATGAATCTAGGCTTAAACTTAGGAGATGCAACTCTCATAGGGATATTTCTTGAGGACAACCAGACGAAGTCCCCCACTTCAAACCGAGGACCATCAGTCCTATGCCGGTTGGCAAACCGCTGGGCCCTTTCCTGAGAGAGGGACAACCTCTCCACTACCTGGTCCCAAATCTGCTGCATACGCTCCACAACAGAGTCAACACCCGGACAGACAGAAGCCTCTGTCTGTCCCGAAGAAAATCGAGGGTGAAACCCAAAATTGCAGAAAAATGGAGACATCAAAGAGGCAGAGCTAGCCCATTATTAAGAGCAAACTCAGCCAAAGGCAAAAAAAGAGACCCAGTCATCCTGATCAGCAGACACAAAGCATCTCAGATAGGTCTCCAATGTCTGGTTTGTTCTCTCAGTTTGTCCATTGGTCTGAGGATGAAAAGCCGAGGAGAAAGACAATTAAACACCAAGTTTAGAACAAAAAGTCCTCTAAAATCTGGAAACAAACTGGGCTCCTCTGTCAGACACAATGTTCTTAGGAATGCCGTGTAACCGAACCACGTGCTGAAGGAACAAAAGCACCAATTCAGAGGAGGAAGGCAACTTAGGTAATGGCACAAGATGTATAATTTTGGAAAACCTATCACAAATCACCCAAATAACGGTCATTCTCTGAGAAACAGGGAGGTCGGAAATGAAATCCATAGAGATATGGGTCCATGGTCTCTTGGGCACAGGCAATGGCATCAACAAACCACTAGAGCGAGAGCAAGGCTTGGAGCGAGAGCAAGTCCCGCTGGACTGCACAAATTCCCTGACATCACGAGACAAAGTAGGCCACCAAAAGGACCGACTAACCAAGCCTCTGGTACCAAAAATTCCGGGATGACCGCCAACGCGGAACAATGAATCTCAGACATCACACTCTTTTTCCACCGGTCTGGGACAAACAATTTCCCAATAGGGCAGCGCTCGGGTTTATCCTCCAGACACCCTTCCAGAGCCAGTCTCAAATTGGGCGAGATGGCGGAAAGAACTTCACCCTCTTTCAAAATAACAGCAGGATCAGATAACTCAGGAGAGTCCGCAAGGAAACTCCTCGATAGGGCATCCGCCTTAACATTCTTAGTGCCAGGAAGAAAGGAAACCACAAAATTAAAACGTGAGAAAAACAAGGCCCACCTGGCCTGTCTAGGATTAAGTCACTTGGCTGATTCCAGATAAACCAGATTCTTATGTTCCGTGAGGACCACCACCTGATGTTTGGCTCCCTCCAGCCAATGTCTCCACTCTTCAAAAGCCCACTTCATGGCCAATAACTCCCGATTACCCACGTCATAATTACGTTCAGTTGGAGAAAATTTTCGAGAGAAAAAGGCACAAGGGTTACTTTTAGAGGTCTCTGGATCTCTTTGGGACAAAACGGCACCTGCCCCAATTTCAGAGGCATCAACCTCCACCTGAAATGGCAGAGAAACATCAGGCTGCCGTAGAACAGGAGCAGAAGTGAATCTCTGCTTAAGTTCCTGAAACGCAGAGACTGCCTCAGGAGGCCAATTCACCACATCAGAACCCTTTTTGGTCAAATCAGTCAATGGTTTAACAATAACAGAGAAATTACCAATAAATTTATGATAAAAATTGGCAAAACCCATGAATCTCTGAAGAGCCTTTAATGAAGTAGGTTGGACCCAATCACAGATGGCCTGAACCTTGACCGGTCCATTTCAATAACAGATGGGGACAAAATGAATCCCAGAAATGAGATCCTCTGTACGCCAAAAAGACACTTTGATCCCTTCACATACAGAGCATTCTCTCTCAAAATCTGGAACACAGTCCGAACATGTTTCACATGAGAGTCCCAGTCGTTGAAAAAAATCAAGATATCATCCAAATAAACAATCAGAAATTTATCCACAAAATCCCTGAAAATGTCATTCATGAAGGACTGGAAGACAGAAGGAGCATTAGTGAGCCCAAAGTGCATCACTAGGTACTCAAAATGCCCCTCTGATGTATTGAATGCCGTCTTCTATTCATCCCCGTGCTTAATGCGAATAAGGTTATACGCCCCCTTGAGGTCAAGCTTGGTTAACCAAGTAGCACTTTTTACCCTGGAAAACAGGTCAGAAATCAAGGGTAAAGGATATTGATATTTCACAGTGATATTGTTCAAGAGACGATAATCAATACACAGCCCGTTAGGGTTCGAGTTCCCGCTGCTGCACAAGGGGAGTCTCGAACCAGTCCCGCTGCGGTCTCCCATTCATCTCCGGCCGCAGTGGAGCCTGCTCAGCAGAGACGTCGGTCCAAGCGTCTTGCCCACTCCACTACTGTGCAGTGACTTGCTGCTGCCTTTCCTGGATCTGCTATTATAGCCAGTGTTGGAGCAGACGTCTTTGGGACAAAGTCCTGCGTTTTCCCTTCTGAGCATGCCCAGAGTGAGATCTCTCATTGGAGATCAGGGGTCACATGCTCAGGTACTGCAGCGGCTCCTATTGGTCCGCCAGGAAGGCCCTGCGATTACTGATGTTCGGGAACAAGTTTCATTGGTCCTGGTTTCTGGCAGGTCCTGTAGCTGTTGCTATAAAAGGGTAGCATGGCTGGGCCGCCATGCGCTAATATCAACCATTGTATGCTATGCGCCAGTGTGATCATGCGTATGTGTGGTTAGGGACCCGGCTGAAATATGCCACTAGAATACCGACTTAATCGGTGAGGAGTTTGGTATGGTAGCTGGTCAGGGTCGGTGTCCTAGATGCCCTAGATTACCGGCATAACTAGTGAGGAGTTTTGATTGCCGTATTCAGGGTCTAGCGTTCAGATGCCATAGATTGCGGGTGACTCCCGCGAGGACATTAGCACATGATCACGCTTTATGTACGCTTAGCACTTAACTGTGTACCTGAGAGCCTGACAGGACACAGTGCTTTTTCTCTGCGGCCCTGTGACGTAACAGGGTTCGCTTTCTACGCTAGACAGCGCCCTAGCGTGTTTTCTTTGCGACTCAGTTGTGTCTAGTGAGTGCGCACACATCGCCATATAGCACTGCGGCTCTCTTTCTTGCTGCTCTGTGGATTAACAGAGTTCGCACTTATTGCCACAGCGCATTACAGTGTTTATGTTAGCGACTCTGCGGGATAACAGAGTTTGCTTCTCGCGCCAATTTTACTAGCAGCAGGCTCCGCTTGCATGGTGGACTCCGGGCTGCGAACGCACCTCTCTACATTATATATTTGGTGCGTTCCGCAGACCCTTAGCATAATATTAGCGCCAGGGTCTGGCTAGTAAAATGGCTGATGACCAGCGTCTATCGCAGTACATCCAGCAGCTGGAGGGTAGGTTGGCGGCTCTTGAGCGCACAACCTCATCTGTGGATGTTACCGCACTCGCTGTTCAGGCTGCTAGCGTGGCTGCAGCCAGTTTGTCTTCTGCCACCTCTGCCCCTACATTATCCCACCTCCCGCTTCCTGACAAGTTTGCCGGTGACAGCAAGCAATGTCGGGGATTCGTGAGTCAGTGCTCTATACAGCTCGAGCTTCTGGCTGCACGTTTCCCCACGGATCGGGCACAAGTGGGTTTTGTACTCTCTCTACTCTCGGGCAGAGCATTGCAGTGGGCAACGCCGCTGTGGGAGCGCGACGATCGTGTGGTGCGGAGTGCTCCTCGTTTCTTGGAGGCTCTTAAAAAGGTCTTTTTAGGACCTCAGGTCACCCACGATACGGCACTTCAACTGCTGGCATTGGCACAGGGTTCGTCTTTGGTCAGTCAGTTTTCCGTCCAGTTTCGGACTCTGGCCTCAGAGCTAGACTGGTCAGATAAAGTTCTTGTTCCAGTTTACTGGCGAGGTCTGGCTGACCATGTTAAAGACGCTTTGGCTACCAGGGAGATTCCCGCCACACTGGAGAAGCTTATCTCCATATCTACCCGCATTGACCTCCGTTTTCACGAGCGGAGGTTGGAGCGGGCCCAGTGCAGGCAGAGAATTCGGTTGGCTCCCACCTTTGCCAAACCTCTCGAATCTCCCGATCTGGCGTCCGAACCCCAAAAGGCCACAGAGGTTCCTCATGCAGGACCTAAGTCTCGGACCGTCCGAGTATCCGTGGTCTGTAACCTTTGTCAGCAGACAGGACACTATGCCAACAAATGTCCACAGCGATCGGGGAAGCGATCGCGTCTAGTGGCCCTGGGAGGAGGTTCACTAGAGACAGCGGCATTTTCCTCCAAGATGACATTTAAATGGACAATCACTGCAGGCACTTCCACTTTCACCGCCGACCTTTGCGTGGACTCAGGAGCAGAGGGGAACTTCATGTCCTCTAACTTTGCTCGCCGTCATGCAATAGCTCTGGTGGCGCTTGACAAATCAGTGACTGTCCGGGTAGTGAATGGGTCGACATTGCCCTCACAAATTACACACCAGACTGTTCCACTTGCATTGTTAGTATCTCCTTCCCATCAGGAACTTATTTCCCTACTCGTCCTTCCCGAGGGAATAGACGAGATCCTACTAGGTATACCTTGGCTCCGTTTCCACTCCCCACATATAGAGTGGACTTCGGGTAGGATACTGGGTTGGAGTGATGCATGTAGAGGCAGATGTGTCAGGAGTTGCGTTCAGGTTACCACTACTGAGTTACCCGCAGATCTTACTCCACTTCCCAAGTGCTACTGGTCATATGCAGACGTGTTCTCCAAGAAGGCTGCGGAGACTCTTCCACCTCATCGCCCCTATGACTGTCCTATCGACCTCTTGCCTGGCACAGAACCTCCTCGGGGAAGGGTCTATCCCCTATCTCTTCCTGAGACAGAGGCCATGTCGCAATATATTCAGGAGAACCTGGCAAGAGGGTTTATTAGGAAGTCGGTGTCACCGGCAGGGGCGGGATTCTTCTTCGTGCAGAAGAAAAACGGAGAATTACGTCCGTGTATTGATTACAGGAGTCTTAATGCCATTACCGTTAAAAACAAGTACCCGTTGCCCCTGATTTCTGAGCTCTTCGATAGGCTTCGGGGAGCAAGGGTATTCACTAAACTAGATCTGCGCAGTGCTTATAACCTGATTCGCATCCGTGAGGGGGATGAATGGAAGACGGCTTTTAATACCAGGGATGGGCATTACGAATATCTGGTGATGCCCTTTGGGCTCTGCAATGCCCCAGCCGTTTTCCAAGACTTTGTCAATGACATCTTCCGGGATATGCTCTCCACCTCGGTCGTAGTCTACCTGGATGATATACTCATCTTCTCTCCAGATATGGACTCCCACCGGAGAGATGTTTGCAGAGTCTTCGACCTCTTGCGGGCTAATTCCCTTTATGCTAAGTTAGAGAACTGTATGTTTAAGCTGGAGTCTTTACCTTTCCTTGGTTATATCATCTCAACCCAGGGATTGGCTATGGATCTGGCCAAACTACAGGCTGTGATGGACTGGCAGGAACCCCACTCTCTTAAAGCGGTGCAGCGCTTTATGGGGTTCATTAATTACTATCGCCAGTTCATTCCATATTTCTCTACCTTGGCAGCTCCTTGGTAGCCCTCACCAAGAAGGGAGCAAATCCCAAATTGTGGTCAGAAGAGGTCTCCAAGGCTTTCACTTCTATTAAGTCTCATTTTGCTAGCGCTCCCATCCTACATCGCCCCGATGTTGATAAGCCATTTTTATTGGAGGTGGATGCCTCATCCATTGGTGCTGGAGCAGTCCTCTTCCAAAAGGATGCTCAAGGTCGGAAGCATCCTTGCTTCTTCTTCTCTAAGACCTTCACATCAGCGGAGAGGAATTATTCCATCGGGGATAGGGAGTTGCTAGCCATGAAGTTGGCCTTCTCTGAATGGAGACATCTGTTGGAGGGGGCCCGCTTTCCCTTCCAAGTCTTCACCGACCACAAAAATTTGGTGTATCTGCAGACAGCCCAGCGGCTTAACTCTCGCCAGGCCAGATGGTCCTTGTTCTTCTCCCGGTTTAATTTCACACTCCATTTCCTCTCAGGAGAGAAGAACATTCGTGCCGACGCTCTCTCTCGCTCTGTGGTGTCCTCTGAGGAGGAGGTGGAGGAGCCTCGGCTTATTGTCCCCACAGAGAGCCTGAGAACAGTGGCCCCGGTTTCGCTAGAGTCTGTGCCCCCGGGCAAGACTTTTGTACCTACCAACTTGCGACCGGAGGTACTCTCTTGGGCACATTCGTCCAGGGTGGGTGGACACTTTGGGGCAAAGAGGACATCTGAATTGCTGGCGAGGACATACTGGTGGCCGCATATGGTCCGTGACGTTGGGGACTATGTTCGGGCGTGTGTCTCCTGCGCCAAGAATAAGTCTCCACGACAACGGCCAGCTGGGTTACTTTACCCTTTGCCGGTGGCAGACAGGCCCTGGGAGATGGTTGGAATGGACTTTGTGGTGGGCTTGCCCAAGTCTCGGGGTTGCACCATCATTTGGGTAATCACCGACCATTTTTCCAAAATGGTGCATTTGGTGCCGTTACCACGGTTACCTTCTGCACGGGCTCAGGCAGCGTTGTTCGTTAGGCACATCTTCCGTCTACACGGCATGCCGGACAAAATTGTCAGTGACCGAGGTCCCCAGTTTGCGTCTCGGTTCTGGAGAGAGCTTTGTCGTCTACTCAGTATTGAGTTAAATCTCTCTTCAGCTTACCATCCTGAGACGAATGGGTTGGTAGAGAGGGTCAACCAGACCTTGGTCACCTATCTACGACATTTTGTCTCGGCCAGGCAGGATGACTGGGCATCCTTGCTACCATGGGCTGAGTTTGCACTAAACAATGCTGTGGCTGATTCCTCCGGACAGACTCCATTCCTCCTAAACTACGGTCAGCATCCGTGGGTTCCGGTGCCCATGCCTGTGTCTTCCGCCGACTCCAGGGTGGCAGACTGGGCTGTGGAGGCACGGGACATTTGGGACCGTACCCAGGATGCCATTCAGGCATCCAAGGAGAGGATGAGGTCCTCCGCCGACGCACATCGGCGCCCCGCTCCAACATTTGCTCCTGGGGACTTGGTGTGGCTCTCCGCCCGTAACATCAGGCTGCGAGTTGAGTCCACTAAGTTGGCACCCCGCTACCTGGGTCCTTTCAAGGTCCTCGAGCAGGTTAACCCGTGGTATACCGTTTGACTCTTCCACCACGCCTGGGTATCTCCGACACCTTTCATGTATCCCTCCTGAAACCCGTGCTCATGTCCCGGTTTTCTGAGTCATCTGCCGAGACATCGGGTTCATCTACGGATGACCATGAGGTGAACGCTATCGTAGGGTGTAAGGTGGTACGGGGCAAAAAGTTTTATTTGGTGGACTGGAGGGGCTATGGGCCTGAGGATAGGTCTTGGGAGCCTGCCGAGCATGTTCACGCTCCGCAGCTCATCGCTGCCTTTGAACGCAGCGAGGCCCAGAGAAGGGGGGGCCCTAGGAGGGGGGGTAATGTTAGGGTTCGAGTTCCCGCTGCTGCACAAGGGGAGTCTCGAACCAGTCCCACTGCGGTCTCCCATTCATCTCCGGCCGCAGTGGAGCCTGCTCAGCAGAGACGTCGGTCCAAGTGTCAGTATTCCGGGTTTTCTAGGTAACTTTGTCAATGATTTTGCCCTTTGTTAAAATGGAGTTTGCTGTTTTCTGTGCCCTACTTCCTGTTCGTTTGTTTAAAACCCGGCTCAGGTGCTGGCTTCACTGCTGGAATATTCTGCTTCTGTTTCCCTGCAACCCAGCTGCTTGTTCCTCACAGATCATTGTGTATTTACCAGGGAAGTGCATAACCAGGTTATCTTCAGGTGTTTCTCTGCCACAGCAGTTTCTACCCATGGCTCTGGACATTCTCTGCATATGTAAGTTGCACATACTGTGTTGTCACTAAACTGTTGACTTGGGAATTTAACCCTTGGTTCACTTCATCTGATAAGAACTGTGTTTCTGAACTGTTGCTGTTTAACCCTTTGTGCATTACCTCTGGTGAGAGCTGTTGGAACTATTACTGGAACCTTACTGACTTATGAACTTGTTGTTGGACTTCACTGAATTAAGCCACAACTGAGATTAACTTGTTCCTGGACCTCCCTGTGTTTTCTGCATACCTGGATCTGACTCTTCACACACCAGCAGTGTGTAAATCCAGCCACGTAACTTGTGCATCAGACTTACCTTGTGGTCACATTTGTGTGAGGACTCCGCCGTAAGAACTTTACCACCCTCGCTATAGAGATTCAAGGACTTATATATCCGGATTCATATAACTGGACTTGTGTATATATATATGGACTCATTGCATGTCACTACGGGTTGTTTGAATATTGTTTTTGGGGGTTTTTTGTTTCACAAAATACATTATTTGCATTCAAAGAAACCCGTCTCTGATTGTTCATTGCCCCACGCTATCAGAATCCTCGAGTTCCTACAATAGTATTACAGGATATTCCAGCCTAAAAAAGAGGATTCTGCTGGGGCAATGACGGAGACACGGGCAGACAAACTGTTCACCATAGTTAACTCCTTGCAGCAGGAGGTGTCGGCTGCACTCAATCAAATTAGAGACTTGGAGTCTCGGGTTAACCACAATGCACAGGGGTTTGGTCAGGCTCTCCAAGATCTACGTTCTAGGTTAGGAGTCCTGGAGGCCTTACCTACTGAGCCAACCTCATCCACCAGTATGCCCAAATTGCCTCCATTCCGTTTTAATGGTGACCGAAGTCAATTCCGTGGGTTTGTTAATCAATGTATATTATTTTTTGATGTACATGCCTCTTACTACCGGTCTGATAGATCTAAGGTTCTATGTATTATTATGTTGTTGACATCACGTGCACTGGCTTGGGCAAATCCTATGGTTGAAAGTCATGATACCCGTCTAAATAATTTGGACAATTTTCTGGCAGCCATGGCGCAAATGTTCGACGATCCCAACCGCCGTGCTACCGCTGAATCTGCCTTGCTTTCCTTACGCCAGGGGAAACGGTCAGTCATAGAATATGTTACTGAATTTAAAAGGTTAGTGGTGGACACCCAGTGGGAAAACAATGCTTTATTACCAATCTTTAGAAAAGGTTTGTCAAATGTAATCAAGGATGAGCTAGCTCGTTCAGAGTCTCCACAGGAGTTTGAATTGTTTATACAGCACTGTGTACGTATTGATATCCGTTTAACTGAACGCAGACAAGAAAAATGGGCCGCTGTAAATCGCATTACTAATTACTCTCTTCCGTCCAGGGAAACCACAGGCAAAAACCCGCGAGAGGCTGAGGAGGTGCCTATGCAGGTGGACTCTCTGCAGAGACGTGAGAATAATGAACGCCGCGAACACCGTTTCCGTGAGCGTTTATGTTTCTATTGTGGTCAATCGGACCATTTCCTCATCAATTGTCCTAAATGTCCTAGGCGACCCAACAAGGTGTTGGCGGTAGTAGGGGATTATGATAACACAGATGCTGAGTCTGAAGTTTCAGAAACCAGTCTACATCTAGATGCGGTTTTTCCCCCAATACTGATGCCGACTTCCCTAAAGATCAAGGGGAGAAATATTCACATTGTTCTCTTCCTATACAGATTCAGTGGGAGGAACAGTGGATATCAAGTTCTGCCATGATAGACTCTGGAGCAGGTGGGAATTTCATGGATTCTTCTTTTGCAGAGGAACATGGTATAAAGACACAACTAAGAGCTTCACCAATTACTATGGAAACGGTGGATGGTTCCCCATTAGTTTCTGGACCAGTAGATCGGGAGACAGTGCCTCTGGAGTGTAAGATGGAACCAGACCATCAAGAAACACTTTCATTCATGTTAATATCTTCTCCTCATTTTCCTGTAATTTTAGGAATTCCCTGGTTACGGTCACAAAATCCAATCATCAATTGGGAAACCAAGGAGATAACCTTTCTCCCGAAGTGCAGTTCTACCATCAGTCCAACTGTAGCGGCTCCAGTTACCCAGAACTTGGAAGAGGTGATACAGGTACCTACTCTCCCTCTGATTTATCAGGAATTCTCAGACATTTGTGATAAAAGGAAGGCAGATCAACTTCCCCCACATAGACCGTATGACTGCCCCATAGAATTGCTTCCTGGAGCAGCGATTCCTTTCGGCCATGTTTACCCGTTGGCGGCTCCGGAATTAAAATCTTACGAGAGTATATAGATGAGAATTTAGCCAAGGGGTTTATCCGACCATCTTCTTCACCAGCGGGAGCTCCAATATTCTTTGTAAAGAAGAAGGATGGTACTCTAAGACCCTGCATTGACTACCGGGAGTTAAATAAGGTAACCATTCGTAACAGGTACCCGTTGCCCCTAATTCCAGAATTGTTGGAAAGAGTTCGCCAGGCCAAAATATTTACCAAATTAGATCTTCGTGGGGCATATAATTTACTCCGTATACGGCCCGGAGACGAATGGAAGACAGCTTTTAGATGCCGGTATGGACATTTTGAATATTTGGTGATGCCATTCGGACTCTGTAACGCTCCTGCTGCTTTTCAACATTTAGCCAACGACATTTTCAGGGATTTATTGGACCAATATGTGGTAATTTACCTTGATGACATCTTAATCTTTTCTGACTCCTTACAGGAACATCAGGAACATGTCAAGACCGTACTTAGACGTTTGAGAGATAATCATTTGTACATCAAACTCGAAAAGTGTGAGTTCCATTGTTCTGAAATTCAATTTTTGGGCTATTGTTATCTCGCCTCAGGGATTGAATATGGAGTCCAGCAAGATCCAGGCAATCTTGGACTGGCCGGTACCAGGAAACATTAAGGAGGTACAACGATTCATTGGCTTTGCTAACTTTTATAGACGGTTTATCCGAAATTTTTCAGAAATTGTCCGTCCCATCACTCTCCTCACCAAGAAGGGGAAGAAGTTTGAATGGTCTTCGCAAGCTCAGGAAGCCTTTGATCGCCTGAAGGGTTGTTTTACCACGGCTCCAATATTGATGCATCCGGATCCTGCACAGCCTTTTATCGTGGAGGTGGACGCGTCTGACTGTGCATTGGGAGCTATCCTCTCACAACGTACCGGAGACAAAGGTTTGCTGCACCCGTGTGCCTTCTTCTCTCGTAGGTTATCTTCTGCAGAACTGAACTATGATGTGGCAGATAAGGAACTTTTGGCAATTATTTCTGCCTTTAAGGAATGGAGACACCATTTGCAGGGGGCAACTCAGCAGGTAGTAGTACTCACGGATCATCGCAATTTGGAATTCCTTAAGTCTGCCAGGTGTCTTTCTCCTCGACAAGCTAGGTGGAGTTTGTTCTTGAACCAGTTTAATTTTATTATTTCGTACCGCCCAGGTTCACGTAATGGGAAAGCTGACGCATTATCCCGAATCCATACCGTGGATTCCGTGCCTGGGACCCCGTCGAAGACCATCTTGTCGGAGGCCAATTTCGTTGGAGTGCTCCGGAACCGGGACTTGTGGCAGGAGATCAAGCTGGCCTATGACGGTGACGTATTTCTTGCAGCTCCACCTGACAATGTGAATCTTGTCCTTCGGAATGGTGTGTGGCTTAGAGATCGATGTATTTATGTCCCAGAGGCTGTAAGACTTCGAGTTCTCAGATTGGTCCACGACTCTAAATTGGCTGGTCATAGGGGGGTACAGAAGACGCAGGAATTGTTAACTCGTTTTTTTTGGTGGCCTACCTGCTTGAAGGATGTGAATGACTATGTCCGCTCTTGTGAAGTTTGTGCCCGGTACAAGGTTCCTCGTGTTTCACCTACTGGTCTTCTTAAACCGCTACCTGTACCGTCTCGCCCTTGGGGGTCTATTTCGATGGACTTTATTGTGGAGTTACCCACCTCTGGTGGTAAAAATACTATTTTGGTGGTAGTAGATCGTTTAACGAAAGCTGCTCATTTCATTCCGTGTGCTGGTCTTCCCTCAGCTACAGAGACAGTAGATCTAGTTATCCAGAACATTTTCCGGCTGCATGGGGTACCAGATGACATCATTTCTGACCGGGGAATACAATTTACCTCTAGATTTTGGAAAGGATTTTGTTCTGCGCTCCACATTAATGTTTGCTTGTCTTCTGCATACCATCCTCAGACCAACGGGCAGACCGAACGGACAAATCAAACCTTGGAGCAATATCTACGCTGTTACGTCAGTCATTTGCAGGACGATTGGCTGAAGCTACTTCCTCTAGCGGAATTTTCGTACAACAACTCCCAAAGCAGTTCCACGAAGGTAACGCCTTTTTTTGCCAACCTGGGTTATCATCCAAATATTTTGCCTAGGTCTCCGGTTACGATTTCGGTACCAGCGGTTGAAGACAGAGTGACGGCGTTGCAACGTAATCTTGAAGTTTTGAAGGACTCCCTGACCACAGCACAGGAGCGTTACAAAAAGTCGGCCGATAGATTCCGGAAACCAGCACCTATGTATAAGGTAGGAGACTCAGTTTGGTTGTCCACCAAGAATCTAAAATTGGGTGTTCCTTCGCAGAAACTGGGACAGAAATTCATCGGTCCATTCAAGATCACGGGATTGTGAGCTCTGTTGCCTGTCGGTTGAAGCTACCACGGACTTTAAAGGTACACCCAGTATTTCATGTTTCTTTATTAAAACCAGTCTCTCCTAACACATTTCAGGGACGTATCGTACCTCCCCCTCCACCAGTGTTGGTTGATGGCGAAGAACAATTCGTGGTACAGGATATTGTTAATTCGAGACTTCATAGAAACCGGCTTCAGTATCTAGTTAGATGGCAAGGTTACTCTCCTGAAAATGATTCTTGGGAACCAGTAAGTAACATCAATGCGCCTCTGAAGATTGCTCAGTTTCATCGGAGATACCCGGCAGCCTGTCCAGGACCGCCGGAGCCGTCTTTAGGGGGGGGAGTAATGTCATTTTCCGGGTTTTCTAGGAACTTTGAAAGATTTGCCCTTTGTTAAAATGGAGTTTGCTGTTTCGTGCCCTATTCCTGTTCGTTTGTTTAAAACCCGTCGGTGCGGCTTCCCGCTGAATATTCTGCTTCTGTTTCCCGCAACCCCTCTTTGTTCCTCACAGATCATTGTGTTTTACCAGGGAAGTGCATAACCAGGTTAACTTCAGGGTTTTCTCTGCCACAGCATTTCTACCCTGGCCGGACATTCTTCTGCTTGTAATTGCAATACTGTGTTGTCCCTAAATGTTGACTTGGGAATTTAACCCTTGGTTCACTTCATCGAAAGAACGTGTTTCTGAACTGTTGCTGTTTAACCCTTTGTCATTCCTTGGTGAAGCTGTTGGAACAAATTTTCTGGAACCTTATGACTTATGAATTGTTGTTGGACTTCCTGATTAAGCCACAACTGAATTAACTTGTTCCTGGACCTCCCTGTGTTTTTTGCAACCTGGTTGACTCTTCACACACCACAGGGGTTTAAAATCCCCACTTAACTTGTGCATCAGATTACCTTGTGGCAATTTGTGGAGGACTCCCCGTAAGAACTTTACCACCCTCCTATGGATTCAAGGACTTATAACCGGATTCATATAACGACTTGTGTATATTTTATAAGGACTCATTCATTCATACGGTTGTTTGAAATTGTTTTTGGGGTTTTTCTTTTCACAAAATACATTATTTGCATTCAAAAAAACCCCCTCTCTGATTGTTATTGCCCCACGCTATCAGAACCTCGAGTTCCACAATAGTATTAACCAAGTGTCTTGCCCACTCTACTACTGTGCAGTGACTTGCTGCCTGCCTTTCCTGGATCTGCTATTAAGCCAGTGTTGGAGCAATCTTTGGACAAATTTCCCTTTTCCCTTTAGCATGCCCCGAGTGAATCTCTCATTGGAGACGGGGTCACATGCCAGTAGCACGGCTCCTATTGTCCACCAGAAAGGCCCTCGAATTATGATGTTCGGGAACAAGTTCATTGGTCCTGGTTTCTGGCAGGTCCTGAGCTGTTTGCTAAAAAGGGTAGCGGGCGGCCGCCATGGCGCTAAAAACAACCTTTGTTGCTATGCGCCAGTGTGAAAATGCATGTTGTTAGGGACCCAGCTAAATAAGCCATTAGAATACCGACTAATCAGTGAGGAGTTTGGTATGGTAGCTGGTTAGGGTCTTGTCCTAGTGCCAGATTACCGGCATAACTGTGAGGATTTTGATTGCCGTATTCAGGGTCGGCGTTCAGAGCCTAGATTGCGGGTGACTCCCGCGAGGACATTGCAATGATCACGGCTTTATTACCTTGCATTAACTGTGTACCTGAACCGACGGACACAGTGCTTTTTCTCTGCGCCCTGTACGTAACGGGTTCGCTTTTACGCAAGAAAAGCGCCTAGCGTGTTTTTCTTTGGACCAGTGTGTCTAGTGAGTGCGCACACACGCCATATAGCCTGGGCTTCTTTTTTCCTTGGGCTCTGTGGATTAAAGAGTTCGCCTTAATGCCACAGCACATTACGGCGTTTATGTTAGCGCCTGCGGGATAACAGAGTTTGCTTCCGTGCCATTTTACTCACAGCTCCGCTTGCAGGTGGGGCCCCGGGCTGCGAACGCCCCTCCTACATTAATTTTGGTGCTTCCGAACCCTTAACACGCCTTAAGAACCATCCTTTTTGGCCACAAAAAAAAACCGCACCCAAGGGGAAGAGGAGGTCTGATATGACCCTTCTCCAATGACTCCTTGATATAAACCCATAGCTCAGTTCAGGTAAGACAAGTTAAAAGGCACCTTAGGGAATTTACTACCAGGCACTAATTCAGTAGCGCAGTCTAGCTCCTATAGGGGGCAAGGATGCAGATTTCTTTCGCTAAAACAATCAGAAAAAATCAGAAAAATCAGGAACATCCTGAGCCTGGGGAGAGGGGAGAAAAAAAAAGGAGTGTTGGCTTAACACATTGGCGCCCCCAACTTTTACGACAAGATTTCAATCCAAACAGGATTGAATTGAACCAAGGGAAAACCCAGTACAAAATTTTTTCAGCAGATTTATCAGCACCAAAAATTTGCAACTCTCCGATGTCAGGTTCCCCCTTTTCACCTGTGTAAGAATGGGGTTTATTCTCAGCCAAAGGGGAGAATCAATCCCCTGGGGAATAGACTTCTGTAGGGGTTCAAGGGAAACCCACAACGTTTTAGAAAATCAAAACCATCGGTTAATACTGCTCCCGAAAAACAAAAGCCTGGCAGAAAAGGTGGACAGGGAGCAAACAGGGTAACATCAACAGAAATTTAGTTGAACACACCAAGACAACTGGCGTGCAAAACTTTCCCCGCTTAGGGCAGACTGAAATAGCATGAGAGGCCACCACAGTAAAACATAACCATTGCGTTTTCGAAATCAGACGCTGGCCCCAAACCCACTCCACCACATGCTGGCTAGAAGCGGTCCACAAGGCAACACTTTCCAGCTACCTCCGCTCACGCAAACGTCCGTCAATTTTGAATCCTAAGAATAAATCACTGAGACCAGAGGGAGCAGGGAAACCCCCATAAATCTTTTACATTCTCTGCAGCCCCCTTCCGAAAAAGGGCTGCCAAAGCATCATCATCCATTTATCAGACTGCCCACTTCGAAATTCGACAGTTAACCAGCGCCCCTCAAGCCCCTGATTTAAATGCAACAAGGTTTTTTCAGCTTATCAGTGACTTAAGTTCATCGTAAAAACCCCAGAGCCAAAAAAATCATCGACATTACTCAAACAGGGTCCCAGTGTAAGGGAAAAAGCCCAACATGAGGATCGCCGCACAGAGAGAGATACAATTTGAACCTGCTGTGCGCGTTCCCTGGGCTTAGGTTTTAAGGCAAAAAAAAAACTTCAGTTATTTTTAAATTCAGAAATTTAGTTCGATCCCCCAAAAATAAATCTGGCTGGGGATCCTGGTTCCAAAAACAGGCAACCCTGCAAGATGGTGCAATACTCGAAGCAGTGGCAAGCTGATCCACACGGCCAGACAACTTGCAAACCCTTGAGGGAAAAAAAAATCCTCCTCAGCACTGAGAAAACAGAGGAAAAAAAAAAGAAAAACAAAAAAAAAAAAAAATCTCTGAAAACTTGACTTTTTTTTTTTTTTACACATTTTTCCCTTCTGTGAGCCATATAATTTTCTTTTTGGGCCCCGGTGAACTGTTATTTTTGGTAGCTGGGAGAGCAGGCAAAACCGGCAATACACCGGAGGTTGGAACTATGGATTGCAGTACCCTGACTAACCACCACAACTAAAGCAGCCGGGGGAATACCTACTTTTGGTCCTGACACCTCGCCACCTGAGAAGCAATACACCTAAAAGAAGAAAGGGAAAACTATCGCCCCGGAGAAGACCCCAAAGAACATAGGAATTCCCAAACTGTAATGGCGGTTAACAAGAGGAAACAAAACACAACAGAAAAAGTTGGCAAACGTTGGCCCAAACTTCTTAGACAAAAGGTTAGGAAGGAAACTTACTGCAAACCCAAAAAACCCCAAAAAGTACCAACACTACAAATTACAAAAACCCCCTGAGTCACAACCCACAACC
The DNA here is from genome assembly GCA_033576555.1 of Oophaga sylvatica. Lineage (NCBI taxonomy): Eukaryota > Metazoa > Chordata > Amphibia > Anura > Dendrobatidae > Oophaga > Oophaga sylvatica. The sequence continues at coordinate 18,440 of JARQOD010001934.1, read as the reverse complement.
AAATTAGTTCTCTGGTGTAAAAAACTAAGCCCAGCCACGAAAAACTGGAAAAGGCAAATGAACAAATAACATGGTCCAAAAAGAGAAGCAAAAAGCCCCCGAGGGGACCTGGCTGACCCCCCAAGAGTGCAGGAAACAAGCAAAAAAAGCAAGCACGAAATAAAAACAAAAAATTTTACTAGAGCAGGAGAAGAGGCAAGATTCGCAGGCTTCCAAGGAACCAGGAACAACGCAGTTAACAAGAACAATTGAACACCCAACCCTGAGGGAGGGAACCCCCTTAATGGACCATCTGGAACTCCTGATTGCCAATCTTCACTAAAGGTTCAGCACTGTCGCAACCACCGAGGGAGCTTTGCTCAAACCATCTCCAAACATTCACAACACAGGCCTTAAACACTTTCTTAATAATTGGCCCATGATATTGGACATTATTTTGACCCATAAGCACGGAGCTCATTCTGGGGCCCTCATATGCAGGAGCATTCTCAATGGGGCAGTCAACAGTGGAGCAGCATCCGGGGGGCCCCATAAACGGGCATTGTAAATGGGGCAGAACCTGGAGAAGAGTTTACGGGGCCCAATACATGGATTTAAAAATAGGGCCCATATTATGGCCATGATTTTGGCAAAAGATGGGCATCACCGGGGGGCCCCAAAAAAATACAGGGCTTCTAAAAGGGAAAACGACACTGGGCAGCTTTACGGGGCCCATTTTACACTGGTCATTAATAATGGGGCCCATGATCTATAGAGCATTATTTTGGCCCAAAAACACTAAGCACATCTATGGGCCCTGTTATAATGTGCTAGAGAGGTTTCTGAGCAGAGTCTCCCTCTGGTGGTTACAGACAGTACTGAAACTTCAGCGAGGAGTGGCTAATCTGGAATCCGAATGGTTGATATAAGGGGTTCCCTCCCATGAGGTTGCCGTGATCATTGTTCTTTGTCTTGTTGTGGTTCCTTGGTTCATTGGAATTTGCTGGAGTCCTCCTACATCCCTGATTTCAGTAAGAAATTATTTGCTTTTCTTTTTTTTATTCTTTTTGCATCGTTTTCTGACTTTTGTGGAGGTCAGCCAGGTCCCCTCCTGGGCCGAGCTCCTCAAAGTTTTTAGCACCACTGTTGTTTGCTCATTTGCTTTTTCCTGTTTTTTTTGGCGGCTACGGCTTTCACACTGGGATCGATGTAGTGGGGGCGAGTCGTGTGATCTCATTTTTTGTAACGAATTTTGGATTTTTGTAGGGTTTTCGGGTTGCAAAAGTAATCTTTTCCTACCTATTTAGTCGCTTGGGCTCCAGCGTTTGCTCATCATTTTGCCTATGTTTGTTTTTCATCTTGTCTAACCGCCATTATATTTTGGGGGCTTCCTTTTTTTTTGGGGATCTGCTCCAGGGCAGAAGCTTTCATTTTCTGCCTTTAGGTGTAGTTTATCTCTCGGCTAAACGAGGCGTCTAGGTCAACGTAGGAACCTCCACGGCTACCTTGGTTGTGTCCATTAATTTAGGAACTGCAACCCATCATTACCAACACCGTGTTCGGCGCCCGCTGTGTTCCGTCCTCCTCAGCTACCGAAACATACCAGGGTCCACATAACTGGACATTCTAAAGGGGCAGATCAACACTGGGCAGCACCGTGGGGCCCATCAATACTGAGATTGTAAATGGGGGACAGCAAAACTGGACAGCAATTTACGGGCCCTTTAAAACCCGGGGATCATTATAATGGTGCCCAATCAATGGGCATTATTTTGGCCCAAAGACACTGGAGCATCCCCGTGGGGCCCACAAAAATCGTAGCATTTAAAGGGGCAGACAGATATGGAGCGCATCCAGGGGGGCCCATCAAATACTGGAGCATGTAAATGGGGGAAGCAGACACTGGAGCAGCATTTACCCGGGCCCATATTCACCGCATCATTAATAATGGGGCCCATGATCTAGGAGCATTTTTGGCCCTAAACACTGGATGTAATGATTATAGGGAAATCAGGAACTCTTTGCGGGAACAAGACAACTAAGGACACGTTTTAAAGTGGTAAAGTTATATATCACCAGTGATTCAAACAGGTGCAAGCAAAGCCAAGTCCCAACACTTTTTGCAGATGTTAAATGCAGCTTAACAGCCTATATAAAAATTAAGGAAAATGCAATCAAGCAAGAATCTTTGAAGCCAAATTACTTGAGGATACTTGACCAATAATTCCTTGCTTAGTCCAAGCACGGTAATTGCTTATAAGGCAGTTCAAATAATATCTTAGCTAAACCCCGGGGGCCTGGGTAATAGTCATATTTAAAAGAGAGCAGAGCTCAAAACTTTACAGTCCGCAAATGCGAAGGAAGTAAACACCAGAGCCAGATGAAAGGGGATTACTGGAAACCGATGATGCCAGCGGAACTCAGAAGAGTAGAGGATCACCAACAGGTTCCGGGAGCGGTACAATGCCGGGAGCCCCAGAGGTCAGAAGGGATACAAGGCAGAAGCTGGGATGCAAGGCAAATACTCAACAGGCTAAAGGCTGGGGTAAGTTATTGTTAAATATTAATTATTGGTTATGGATTTATTCTACACTCAATTCGTACTGATACTTGACTTTCAGCTATATTACCATGCTTTTCTGTATGGTAAAGTGTCATCTCCATATAAGAGACCAATGATCAAGGGACGAATAAAATGACTACACGAAGGGGGGGGGGGCTCTCACTCCTTACGACACTGGGACAAGGACACTACGGAATGAAACACGCTATGAAACACGTGTTGCTTCCCGGAGCGTGCTGAGAAAAAAAATGTCATTTTTTACCATTCAAGATACCAAGGAAAATTGTTAAAGCTTGCTATGGACAATTGGACAATCTCTTCTAACATTTCACCATTTTATGTTTTCCTGCAATGATGTTTTTTGTGGACGTCCAATAACCCCACATTTTTTTATAAGAAAACATTGGACCAATTTCCTCATATTCACATTGTAACAATCCCGGTAAAAATTCAAATTAAGAATTTTAAAATTTTGGAGAGCGCCAGTCACACTTGATTTTTAGAGGGTGGAATTTCTGAAAACTTGCAAGGTGAGGAATAGAAGCAAAAGCGTCAAATGTTCAAGTTTCAGGAAATCCACTACGATTTTCAGGTCAAAAAGAACCTTGGAAGAGACAAGGTTGCCAAAATAACAGGAATCAGACGTGCTGATGACAAGAGGCCAAGGTTATCCAAGAAAGGAGCTACAACTGAGATATTTCAAGGTAAAAACAATGCTGTCATTACTTTTTTTTTCTAAGCAAATAACTGAAATTTTGTCCAAATCAAGTAAACCAAAACACCAATCGTATAATATATAATAAAAAACTCAATTAAAAGAAAACTGGGAGTGGCATGAAGTATAGACCATCAGTTGACTTAGAGAAACACCCAATATGGAAAAAGGAGACTAGTCCATAATATAAGCAAAAAATTTTTTATTGATACAAAACACAACAATAATTGTGGCAAGAACTAAACAACACCCGGGGTGAATGTACCCCCGGCAACACAAAGTTAAAATACGATAGGGCACACCACCCCCCGAACCCTCAATAAAAAATATATTTATTGCAAAATTACAAACCCATGAATGGATATAGGAAAACAAAAAAATAGGATACAAAAAATCGCAGACTTTGCTCAGCACCGGGGTCTATCCCACACATAATTACCGGGCCATTGGCAAATAACAATTAGGGCGCCGTACCACTCAAAAGGAAACCCTATCATGTGAAAATGCCAACATAAGTGCAATGCATTACCTAAATTTAAAACCGGGTATATATAACTAATCAACAAAATGTAAATGTTACCTAGCAGCTCAGGAACACGGCATGAATAATACGAGGCAAGGGGGGTGTGTGGCTGAATAAACAGGGCAAGAAGGGGGTGTGGTGGGCCCCCCCCCTTGCCCTCCTTTATTTCATGCCGTGTTTCCTGGTTAGGACATTTACTATTTGTTGATTAGTTTGAATTTCCCGGTCTCCTAATATATAATGTGCATTGCACTTATTTGGCATTTCTCACTGAAAGGGTTTCCTTTTGCGCGGTACGGCGCCCAGTTGTTACTTTGCAAAAGGCCCGGAATTATGTGTGGGATTGAGCCCCGGGCGAGCAAAGTCGCGATTTTTTTTCCTTTTTCTGGTATTTCACCTTATCCATTCTGGGCTTTTGTAATTTTGCAATAAATATATTCTTTATATTGAGGGTTCGGGGGTGTGTGCCCCTTATCGTATTTTAACTTTGTGTGCCGGGTACATTCCCCCGGGTGTTTTTAGTCTCTTGCCACAATTACTTTTGTCGTTTTGTAATCAATAAATAAATATTTTTGTTATATATATGGACTAGTACCCTTTTTCCACTATGTGGGCTGTTTCTCGAAATTTATGCTGTAATCTCTAATTTAGAAGTTTTATGGCTCGCTTTTATGCAAATGTGAAATGGAAAATCTAAAGCTAGATTCTAAGATGGTGTCCTTTAATAGAGAAAGAGAAAATTGAAAAATATTTTAAGTTGTTGACGTATTCATAAGTTTGTATCAGAAAATCTAAAAATGACTTGTAGAATGTTCAGATGTCTAGTGATTTCCGAGATTGACTGTAATGGGAAAATTGAGAAGATGGGGACAGTTTGTAAGGCCCTCCCAGGTACTTGCTCTGATGATGTAAAAAAAGTAGGAGGGAACATGGGAGGAGACTTCAGAACTGATGTAGGAGGGAACATGGGAGGGACTTCAGAACTGATGCAGATGACGTACGAGGGACGGATGTAAAAAAGGGCCCACCAAAAATGAAGACAATTCAAGGCCCTTAAGTTAGGAAAAATTGTTAAAATTATGCAAAATTTATTCTGCATAGAAACAAAATCCTGTATGAAGAATTCTGAAATATTCGAAAGTTCTTTGAAGCTTGATTTAATAAGTGAGAAAAATCAATTATTTAATTGTGGCTTCCTGCAACCTTACCAGACGTTTAACCTTAAAGTTGTCTTGTGTAACGACTTACATGGAGATCTAGATGTAAGAAGACTAAAATTCTGATTTTCTGGCTTAAATGAAAATTGCCCCAAAAACTGATATTCTTCAAAAATTAGGATTGGCGGAAAGAATGTACTTTACATTTTGCCATTTTAAAGGTTGTAAAAACCTAATACCAAGTCAAAACACAATCTGATAAAGTATTTTGTAGACAAAATTTGGATTCCTAAATTCTGTTCTCGTGTTATTGCGTCACAAAAAGATCTTTATTTAATGTGCGCAATTCCCTGATTTTTTAGAAAACATGAGAATCGTGAAAGAAAAATAAAAAACAGACAGAGTAAGATCTTTTCAAACCAGTGTCAAAATCCCTAACGGTCATCCCGGTAATCAAATTTATGACATCGAAGAAAATTACAATTTTTATAAGCCTTACGGAATGACCAAGGTCCATTGCAGAAAGAGTTAAAAAATTCAAAGTTTCAGACTCTCTGTAAAGAGACAAATGGCGGTATGACGACAAAACGGGGTGACTCCAAGGACATGCGATCTTCATTTACAGCTCATTTGGGGAGCTGCCAAACAATCATTAAAAAAAGGAATGTAAAAAAAGAGCTTTTTCAGGACATTTTTGACAAAGAATAAAATTTAGTTTGGAATTGCTGAAAATAAAAATATTTGTGTAAAAAGTATATAACAAAATTATTCCAGTTTTGTAATTATTTTATAAAAATTCTGTAGTTCACAGTTTTGTGATATAATATATATATATTATATATAATTCATACATACAGTAATAGTATACTTGTATAAGTAAGATGTATAACTGTATATCTATATGTATAGTGATAATAAAATAAACTACAGTAATATTTAGAATTACATTAAAGCCAATATATATATATATATATATATAAGACATTGCAATTGTTTTATTTTCTGAATGAATATGATATTAACCTTATCTCATTTACCCTTAGAATTTTCACTTCAAAGTAGGACTTAATCGGAAAAATTCTCTTACATGGATTATTCCTTTATTTACACAGGAATTTGTAATAACTGCATGATTTTAATATTTAACACTTAAAAGAAATAATATATAAACTAACTGAATCTAAATTTAGTTTTTGTGTTTTTTAACATTTGAAGTTATTTATTTGCATGGCAATATGTTCTTACTGCATGACAGTCACACATGTGACATTTAAACGTTCTAATAATAAGGCAATTACCATATACCCCTATTTCAGTGTTTGCTGTAACTTAAAGCTCTTGTAGCTTCCAGTGAAAATATTTTTTTTTTAGGCCTCTTAAGTTACAGGATTCAATTACAGTTTGCAAACCCTTGCACCAAGTATATAGAAAACAGCTCATAACTAATTTTCTTATGAGTCCTTCTATCTATAGAATGGTTCACAAAGTTTGTTGTGTGTATTTGGGGAATATTCAAAGAAATATTAAAAATATATAATTTAGTAGTTTAACAATGCGCATTGATAATTAGGATACAATTATTTGGGTTAATATACAGTATTCCTACCTTTTGTATGTGGAACTGTGGTGTAAAATTATATATGTCACGTCTAATGACAGATGACAGAAGCGTGTATGAGCAGCTGCTAAGAGTGAAAATAATCTAAGAGTAATGTATGTTGTGATGTATGAAAAAGTTTCACAATTCATGGTAGCGAGAAAACAAAACCTTGTTTTAAGAGAAATAATACAAATCAGTTCAATTATTAGAATATTAAGATACATAATGAAATTTATCTACTCAACATATATTCCTTTAGTAAATTATTTTTTTTAGTAATAGTAGATAAGTGTAATCACACATCAAAATGGTTTACAAGAAAATCTACATTTAGATTATTATTTTTCCTTTTTCCACAAAGGATAATTTTATGATATTCAATGTTATTTTTAATGGTTACCTAGATGGTACACATCTTCAGAAAATTATGGTATAAAGCAAAACAGAAGTTACATAAAAATTTATAAAACAATTATTTTTTCATTTTGGTTTTGATAAATAATTATTTCATAAAATAATATTTTTTGGTATTAAGGGGGAAATGTGTTTGTGATCCTGAATACATCATCACATTTTAAAGAATATAAAAAGGTTACAATAGTAATAACTACTAGAGATAATAACATTAAGTATTATAAAGAGTCATTTCTTTACATAAGAAGGGGATTCCCATGCAAAGTTGCATAATATAAATATTTTGGTAACACAAGGTTATGACAAATATGAACCCATCCAGATAATGGAAATATTAAAGGTATGTGTTACTGAGAACATACTACCAGCATTTGTCATAAAATTTAAAGGCCTTACTTTTATTTTTATTCTTATTTTCATTTTTATTCTTATTTTTCATTTTTAATTTTTATTCTTCATTTATCTCTATTTTTTATTCTAATTTTTTATTTTTTATCTCAATCAAGAAAAAAAAATCAATATTTAACCCCTTTCTGCCATCAACGTACTACTCCGTCCATAAAACCCGTGCCATTCTGCCCATGGACGGAATAGTACGTCAATAGGCGATCAGCTGCGCTCCCGGGGGGAGCGCAGCTAATCGCCGCCGGGTGTCAGCTGATTATCACAGCTGACACCCGGGACTGTGTGTCAGGAGCGGTCACGGACCGCTCCCGGTACATTAACCCCTGGCACAACCGCGATCAAAACATGATCGCGGTGTACCGGGGACCAAGGGGAGGATCGCGCAGGGAGGGGGGCTCCCTGCGCACTCCCCTGAGACCCTCAGAGCAGCGCGACGTGTCGCGCTGTTCTCCTTAGGGTCCGTCCTCCCTCCAGGTCCCCGATCCAAGATGGCGCCGGGGTACTGCAGGGAGGCGGCTTCCTCAGTGCCTGCTGAGAGCAGGCACTGAGAAGCCTGCAGCGATGCCAGAGCGATCGCTGGTGTGACAGAGTGCTGTGCACACTGTCACAGCAGCGATCTGCTAAAATACTGTGATGTCCCACCCTGGGACAAAGTAAAAAAGTAAAAAAAATAAAAAGTGGTAAAAAAAATCATTAAAAAAAAAAAATATTCCCCAATAAATTCATTTTTTCCTGTAAATAAAAAAAACAAAACAATAAAAGTACACATATTTGGTATCGCCGCATCCGTAACGACCCCCCATATAAAACTGTCCCACTAGTTAACCCCTTTAGTGAACCCCTTAAAAAAAAACTAAGCAAAAAATCAATGCTGTATCATCATACCGCCAAACAAAAAGTGGAATAACACGCGATCAAAAAGACCGATATAAATAAACATGGTAACGCTGAAAACGTTATCTTGTCCCGCAAAAAACGAGCCATCACACAGCATCATCAGCAAAAAAATAAAAAAGTTATAGCTCGCAGAATAAAGCGATGCAAAAATAATAATTTTTTATATATAAATTGTTTTCATTCTATAAAAGCGCCAAAACATAAAAAAAATATTATATAATGAGGCATCGCCGTAATCGAACTAACCCGAAGAATAAAACTGCTTTATCAATTTTACCACACGCGGAACGGTATAAACGCCTCCCCCAAAAGAAATTCATGAATTGCTGATTTTTGTTCATTCTAACCTCCCAAAATCGAAATAAAAAGCGATCAAAAAATGTCACATGCTCAAAAATGGTACCAATAAAAACCTCACCTCGTCCCGCAAAAAATAAGACCTCACATGACTCTGTGGGCCAAAATGTGCAAAAATTATAGCTCTCAAAATGTGGTGATGCAAAAAACTATTTTTTGCAATAAAAAGCGTCTTTTAACGTGACAGCTGCCAATCATGAAAACCCGCTTTAAATAGTAAATCAAACCCCCCTTTATCACCCCATTAGTTAGGGAAAAATAATAAAATTAAAAAAATGTATTTATTTCCATTTTCCCGTTAGGGTTAGGGTTGCGGCTAAAGTTAGGGTTAGGGTTGGCGCTAACGTTAGGATTAGGATTAGGGTAGGGATTAGGGTTAGGGGTGTGTTAGGGTTAGGTTTGTGGTTAGGGTTGGGACTAGGGTTAGGAGTATGTTGGGGTTAGGGTTGGAGTTAGAATTGGGGGGTTTCTGCTGTTTAGGCATATCAGAGGCTCTCCAAATGTGACATGGCATCTGATCTCAATTCTAGCCAATTCTGCGTTGAAAAAGTCAAACGGTGCTCCTTCACTTCTGAGCTCTGCCATGCGCACAAACAGTAGTTTACCCCCGCATATGGGGTATCAGCGTACTCTGGACCACAAGAGTTATTGTACAATTTGTCCTATTTCTTCTGTTACCCTTGGGAAAATAAAAAACTGGGGGTGACAAAATCATTTTTGTAAAAAAAAAAAATGATTTTTTTATTTTTACGGCTGTACGTTAAAAACTTCTGTGAAGCACTTCGGGTTCAAAGTGCTCACCACACATCTAGATAAGTTCCTTGTGGGGTCTATTTTCCAAAATGGGGTCACTTATGGGGGGTTTCCACTGTTTAGGCTCATCAGGGGCTCTCCAAATGCGACATGACGCCCCCAGACCATTCCATCAAAGTCTGCAATCCAAAACGTCACTACTTCCCTTCCGAGCCCCGACGTGCGCCCATACAGTAGTTTACTCCCACATATTGGGTATCAGCGTACTCAGGACAAATTGGACAACAACTTTTGGGGTCCAATTTCTCCTGTTACCCTTGTGAAAATAAAATATTTGGGGCGAAAAAAATCATTTTTGTAAAAAAAAAGGATTTTTTATTTTACGGCTGTAAAACTTCTGTGAAGCACTTTGGGGTTCAAAGTGCTCACCACACATCTAGATAAGTTCCTTGAGGGGTCTAGTTTCCAAAATGGTGTCATTTGTCAGGGGTTTCCACTGTTTAGGCAGATCAGGAGCTCTCGAAACACGACATGGCATCCAGCCAATTCTGCATTGAAAAAGTCAAACGGCGCTCCTTCCCTTCCAAACTCTGCCATGCACCCAAACAGTGGTTTACCCCCACATATGGGGTATCAGCGTACTCAGGACAAATTGCACAATACCTTTTGGAGTCTTGTTACCCTTGGGAAAATAAAAATTGGGGTGAAAAGATCAATTTTGTGGAAAAAATATGATTTTTTAATTTTACGGCTCTACGTTATAAACTTGTGTGAAGCACTTGGGGTTCAATTTGCTCACCAAAGATCTAGATAAGTTCCTTAGGGGGTCTAGTTTCCCAAATGGGGTCACTTGTGGGGGGTTTCCACTGTTTAGGCACATCAGGGGCTCTCCAAATGCAACATGGCGTCCAATCTCAATTCCAGCCAATTTTGGTTGGAAAAAGTCAAATGGTGCTCCTTCCATTCCGAGCTCTGCCATGCGCCCAAACAGTGGTTCCCCCCACATATGGGGTATCAGCGTACTCAGGACAAATTGGACAACAAATTTTGTGGTCCAATTTCTCCTGTTACCTATGGAAAAATAAAAAATTAGTGACTAAGAGATAATTTTTCTGGGAAAAAAATAGGATGTTTTATTTTCATGCCCGGGCATTATAAACTTGTGTGAAGCACTTGGGGGTTCAAAGTGCTCACCAAAGATCTAGATAAGTTCCTTAGGGGTCTAGCTTCCAAAATGGGGTCACTTGTGGGGGGTTTCCACTGTTTAGGCTCATCTCGGGCACTACAAACGGAACATGACCCCCATCAATGTTTGCATTCCAAAACGTTGCTGCTTCCTTTCCAAGCCCTGCCGTGCGCCCTGTGAGACAGTGAAGGAATATGTGTCGAATGGGGTGTACATTTCACCTAGGTACTGTGCTGTATGGTATAAGGGAAATGTGTGGCTTTGTAAACCTAGTGGTAGAGAAAGGTCACTACACCTTACATTCAGTACACACTTGCAGCTCAGGCCTGAAACCATTCAGCTGTTAATTAGGAGACCAGAAGTAGGTGTCTGCGAACACAGTCAGAGAGCTCGCTTAGTCTGGACAGGGAGTCCAGGCACAAGAAGCAGTCTCCAGGAGTATGAGCTGTCTCAGTCTGGGTGCTCGATGTACCCCGGACACAGGAGTAGTCTCTGTGAGAATCCATGCGGATAGCTGCTGAATAGGAGGGGAGCTCTCTCAATTCTGGACGTTGAAGGTGCCTTCAGACACAAGGAGGAGACTCTGTGAAACTCCATGCTGGTAAATGCTGAACATATGTGTTGTTTTGGCCCAGGCTGTTAGAGTCGGGACCCGGATAGATAGGGAAATCTATCTAAGTGTAGTAAGTGGCTGGACAAGCCCAGGTCTTATGTTTATGATTTGTTTTTATCTGTTTGCTGTGGACTTTAATAAAGCTGGTTGCGGCCAGTTTTTACCAGAACTGCTGTCTCTGAATGAACTGTTTCTATGCCATTCCGTCTACCCGGACGGCGATCTCAGACTATATCCCCTGAAAAGCTTACAATTGGCGGAGAATGCTGGGGCAGCACAGTGGCTGATACAATTGGTGCTGGAATGTGCGTGCAGCACAGTGGCGAGAGACAGCAATAAAGGTGAAGTCTGTTGAAGCAGCAGCAGAGAAAAAAAAAAAAAAAAAAGTGTGTCAGCAAAAACGTCTGATTGGAGCAGTCTTAAAGAGACAGTAGCCCTAATAGACTTTGCAAAGAAAAAAAAAAGTGTGTCAATAAAGGAGAAACGTCTGTTGGAGCAGTCTTAAAGAGACAGTAGCCCTAATAGAGTTTGCAAAAAAAAAAAGTGTGTCTGCACAGCAAAGCTGAACTTGTTGTGGAAAAGACTGTGGAGTGTGCAGCAGCAAAGGAAAAGTCTGATTGGAGCAGTCTTAAAGAGACAGTGGCCCTAATAGAGTTTGCAGAGAAAAAAAAAAAGTGTCTGCACAGCAAAGCTGAATTTTCTGTGGAAAAGACTGTGGAGTGTGTATGTCTTGCGTGAAGACTGCCGTTGTTGAGACAGAGAAGTCTGACAGCATGGATGACAGCATGGAGGCGCTGTTTGAGCAAATGGCGCAAGTTAATGTGCAACATAAGACTGCCGTGGTTGAGACAGATAAGTCCGGCAGTATGGCAACTGCAGTGCCAGCAGCAGCAGCAGGAGAATAACCGGTTGTTGGAGCAGATTGCAGCTCTCAGCACCTCGTCCCAGAGTAATGTTGTGAAGGCACCTGCGCTGTCCGCTGTAAAGAAGGCGGTAAGACGGTCCCTGAAAAAGATGACACCTCGTGATAATGTGGAGGTATATCTCACTAGGTTTGAGGGACTGGCAGAGAAGGAGAATCTGCCCCTATCTGAATGGGCCATGATGGTCGCACCCTATCTGATTGGAGAACCCCAAAGGGCCTATGCTGACCTGAGCGAGCAGGACAGCCAAGACTATGCCAAGCTGAAAGCGGAGATTCTTACCCGGCTGGGTGTTACGGTGACAGCCCGTGCCAGGGGAGTTTATGACTGGAGATGCAGTTGGGAGTCTGCAGTCAGCAAACCTGATTATGGAGTTGAAAAGGTGATAGTGGACCGCTACACCCTCGAGCATGTCCTCCTGAGGTACAGCCAGAGGTCGGACAAGGAGACCACCAGGACGCCAATCGTCTGGTCAGCCTGATGGAGAAGGCCTTCGCCAGCAAAGACTGTCTCCGTGACCAGCCGTCTGAGAGGTCGTCACTTCAGAGTTCCCGGACGCTGAACTCTCGCGGTAAGAGCGTTCCAGCTGTTGGGGACATGGGGTATGCTGATAAGCGGGTTCGGGCCCGAGGGGACATGTGGGTGGAAAAGTGTGATGGACAGGGTTGGAGATGTCGTGAAATTGCAGCCAACTGTCCAATAGAGGGGAGCCTATGTATTGTGATGTTGGCAGATCCCTCTCTCTCTGCGCAGAACCTGTGTGTGTGTCCACCTCAGCCGAAGAGACTGGACCACAGGTGTCCCCGGTGGTTGTAAATGACTGCCCAGCACAGGCCCTCTTGGACTCAGAGAGTCCAGTGTCTTCCGTATGTGACAGCCTGATTGATAGGGACTTCATCCCTGATAAACACCTGAGTGTGGTGTGCATCCATGGAGACACCAAAGTCTACCCAGAGACTGCCGTGGACTTGGTCCCCAAACTCGGGGAGGTTTCATATGAAGTGGGGGTAGTGAAGAACCTGGTGCAACCCGTTATATGGGTAATGACTTTCCCCGGTCTAAGGATCTCTGGGGGAAAAGTGTTTCTGATGGACAGTGTGATGAAGCTCCTACTGAGGGTGCGCAGTCCCGAGGGGCGGAACACAATGCTAGTGGGCCGTTAAACTTATGTGATAATGATGATGATGATGATGATAATGATAATGATGATGATGATCATGATAGTGATGCTGATGCTGATAATGATAATGATGATGATCATGATAGTGATGATGATACTGATCATAATCATGATAATGATATTGATAATAATGATGACTGTGATAGTGATGAAATTCCTTTGCAGGTGATGTTGGGAGACGAGGATGGTGGTTCTCGGGAACCGAGTGTCCCTGACTTACCTGTGTCCTGTGACAATTTTGAGAGTGAGCAGTGGCGAGACCCCTCTCTTAAAACGGCCCCGGAAAATATAAATGTTCTAAATGAGGTTTCCCAAGAGCCTGGCTCTGAGGAGAGGTTACCTCATGTTGCCATAAACACTCACCTGTTGTATAGGGACACTGAAGTCCAGGGAGAGGTCGTGAGCCAGCTCCTAGTACCTGAGCTATATAGAAGTATAGTGCTGGGGTTGTCACATAGTCACATACTTGAGGGACCAGATGGTGAAGTTAATGTTGTAATGTTGTGGATGACATGTTAACTAAGGTTCCAGATCAAGATGTGAATGAGAATGAATTGTATAACCCTGACAGTGAGCAGGATGTGAATGAAAATGAAGTGTATAACCCTGAAAGTGAGCAGGATGTGACTGAGAATGAATTGTATAGCCCTGACAGTGAGCCGGATGTGAAGGAAAATGAAGTGTATAACCCTGAAAGTGAGCCAGATGTGGCTGAGAAAAAGGGGTCAGACAGGGATAGTGGTAGTGATAGTGAATCATCTGATGACCATAAAGCAACCAGTGCAAATGAGGAAGGCATGGTAGCAGAGGAGGTTGAGAGTCCTGAGAAGAAAGCTGATGCTGACCTTACAGCGGAACAGAAGATGGCATCTGAAGATGTTTTACAGTTGGCCGGTTCCCTGGCGAAGACTAAGGTGAAAGGAGGAGAGCTGAGCTTTAAAGGCAGGACTCTGAAACTGAACACAGCACAAGTGGATGCTGTTGAAGATGAGAAGTTATCAATGTATGGTATGGAGCTGCATCATGCCCAGGACTCTGAAGGTAATGCTGCAGAGGTGGAAAAAGCCATGGAAGTGGTGGTCACCAAGCCAGATGCCTCATCAGAAGCTGAGGTCTCAAGTGAAGCTGTGAGGAACAAGACTGAAGATATGGGGACTGACTCTGTCCAGGAATCTGTTTCTGCCGAAGACAGCGGCGTGGACAGGTTACGGTCCGGATCAGTAGCTGCAACTCGTGAAGCTCAGGCTGGAAGTTCGGCGCCCGGAGCCCTAGCAGTGTTCCCAAGTGATACCAAGGATCTGGATAAATCACAAGATGAGATTTTGAGACATCAGGCTGGCATTGGTGAGCTCAAGCGCACTTTCATGGAGTCTACATCGGAGCCACGTCCCAACAAATGGGAAAAGCGGTGTGTCACTCCGTTGCCGCTGCAGACAGATGGGTGCAGAACGTGGTGGAAGAGAAGAATCCGGCGGGTTCTGAGTATACAGATGCAGCTATCAAGGAGAACTTGAGAGCTGGAATAAATGGAGATATTGGAGACCATAATGATGTGACTGAAGAGGCAGAATGTAAGACTGACGGTAGGGCTTCTGAGCATGTTCTACCAGAAGAGCCTGAAGAAGGGGCCGAAGACATAAAGGACGTCCAACAGGTACCAGATGAATTGATTACTTCTCAGAAAAAACTCCAAACTGTGATGAAGGAGTGTGATGAAAGCCATGAGCATCTTCGTGAGAAAGTCAATGAAGTAAAAGGAAGAATACAGGGAATCTCTTCGTTGCAAGAGCAAATGTTGCTCAATAAGTCTAAGGCTCTATATAAGAATGCTGTTGTCACGGTAGAACATTACAATTCAGCTGGAGACTTAGCGGATGAGTTATGTGTACTGCAAGGGAGGGGCGTTCTGCTCCTTCTGCGGTCCCAGTCATTTGAACAGAGTAGCTTGGGATGGTCAGAGACCATGGCAGAGGAGCTTAAGGTCTGTGAAATAGACTTTGTGAGTCCACCGATGTTCGAGAAAATAGATGTGCTAAAGAGGGTTCAAGGGGAACTAGAGAAAAGTAAAAAAACCCCTATACCTTCTGTGATAGTTGGTGACACATGGTCAGTGCACCAAGGACAGGAGGTACGTGAGTTTCTGAGGAAGAGTCAGCAGAAGTGTTCTGATGTGCCGGGTCGTACTTCTCTGGCCAGGCACTATATCGAAACTGAGCCCGGCCCTAAGGTCAAGATGAAACCGTGCAGGATACCCGAGGCCCGCAGAGAGCATAGGCCTGGGAGGGTACAGGGTAGTGCGGATGCTTCAGATGAAGAGAAAGCTGATGTTGGCTATGGCTCAGGTGAAGATACAGATGACAGTAGTGAAGATGAAGCTGATGAAGGCCATGACTGGTCCAGAGTTCACTGTCTCTTTTGGATTGTTGACCAGCCCTCCGGTCTGGATGACCAGCCCTCCGGTCTGGAGAAGAGGGGGGGGATATGTGAGACAGTGAAGGAATATGTGTCGAATGGGGTGTACATTTCACCTAGGTACTGTGCTGTATGGTATAAGGAAAATGTATGGCTTTGTAAACCTAGTGGTAGAGAAAGGTCACTACACCTTACATTCAGTACACACTTGCAGCTCAGGCCTGAAACCATTCAGCTGTTAATTAGGAGACCAGAAGTAGGTATCTGTGAACACAGTCAGAGAGCTCGCTTAGTCTGGACAGGGAGTCCAGGCACAAGAAGCAGTCTCCAGGAGTATGAGCTGTCTCAGTCTGGGTGCTCGATGTACCCCGGACACAGGAGTAGTCTCTGTGAGAATCCATGCGGATAGCTGCTGAATAGGAGGGGAGCTCTCTCAAGTCTGGACGTTGAAGGTGCCTTCAGACACAAGGAGAAGACTCTGTGAAACTCCATGCTGGTAAATGCTGAACATATGTGTTGTTTTGGCCCAGGCTGTTAGAGTCGGGACCCAGATAGATAGGGAAATCTATCTAAGTGTAGTAAGTGGCTGGACAAGCCCAGGTCTTATGTTTATGATTTGTTTTTATCTGTTTGCTGTGGACTTTAATAAAGCTGGTTGCGGCCAGTTTTTTACCAGAACTGCTGTCTCTGAATGAACTGTTTCTATGCCATTCCGTCTACCCGGACGGCGATCTCAGAGCTATATCCCTGAAAAGCTTGCAGCCTAAACAGTTCCCCCCCCCCCACATATGGGGTATCAGCGTACTCAGGACAAATTGGACAACAACTTTTGGGGTCCAATTTCCTTGGGAAAAATCAAAAATTTGGGACTAAAAAATCATTTTTGTGGAAAATTTTTTTTTTTTTTTTTCACACCCAGGCATTATAAACTTTTGTGAAACACTTTGGGGTTCAAAGTGCTCACAACAGATCTAAATAAGTTCCTTAGGGGGTCTAGTTTCAAAAATGGTGTCACTTGTGGGGGGTTTCCACTGTTTAGGCGTATCAGGGGCTCTCCAAACACGACATGGCGTCCAATCTCAACTCCAGCCAATTTTAGTTTGAAAAAGTCAAACGGCGCTCCTTCCCTTACGAGCTCTGCCGTGTGCCCAAACAGTGGTTTTCCCCCACATATGGGGTATTGGCGTACTCAGGAGAAATTGCACAACAACTTTATCTGCCCATTTTCTCTTTTTACCCTTGTGAAAATAAAAAAAAGTTTGTAAAAGATCATTTTTGTGGCTTAAAAGTTAAATATTAATTTTTTCCTTCCACGTTGCTTCAGCTCCTGTGAAGCACCCGAAGGGTTATTAAACTTCTTGAATGTGGTTTTGAGTACCTTGAGGGGTGCAGTTTTTAGAATGGTGTCACTTTTGGGTATTTTCTGCTATATAGACCCGTCAAAGTGACTTCAAATGTGAGGTGGTCCCTAAAAAAATGGCTTTGTAAATTTTGTTGTAAAAATGAGAAATCACTGGTCAACTTTTAACCCTTATAATTTCCTAACAAAAAAAAATTTTGGTTCCAAAATTGTGCTGATGTAAAGTAGACATGTGGGAAATGTTATTTCTTAACTATTTTGTGTGACACAGTTCTCTGTTTTAAGCGAAAAAAAATTCAAAGTTTGAAAATTGCAAAATTTTCGCCATATTTGCGTTTTTTTTTCAAAATAAACGCAAGGTATATTGAAGAAATTTTACCACTAACGTGAAGTACAATATGTCACGAGATAACTCGCGAATCAGAATCGCGAAGATCCGTTGAAGCGTTCCAGAGTTATAACCTCATAAAGAGATAGTGGTCAGAATTGTAAAAATTGGCCCGGTCATTAACGTGCAAACCACCCTTGGGGGTTAAGGGGTTAATAAAGTAATGTCTAGTATGAGAATATTGCTTCATTAAATATAGTGAAGATATTGTTTCATTAAAAGAAAATGTTTTAATTCTGAGTAAATACAATAATTCTTTCATTCATTCATTCACTCGTATTCACATTTTGGTTCATGGCTATACATTCTTACCTATTATTGGTCTAATAAATATATTCCATTAATAAAGTTTTAGTAATAAAGATGGAAACACTTGTTACATGAAAAACACACTGACATCTATGGGTTGAAAAGGTAATTACGATGACATAAAAATGTTCTGTCTCATGAAGAATATGGTTAATCATGCATTATCATTTATTATTGTTTTACTACACAAACATGAATTCCATATTACTATTCTGATAATAATTCTATGGATATTACTGATTGCTATGGTACGCTGTGATATTATAGGTTAGGAAAATTACCAGATTTGGTATAGAATAGGGAATGAAGACTTCAAGCAAGATATTGGAATTATGTTAATAAAGACTTTTCATATTTCTAAATTCAAGTAATTTTGAAAAGCTGCAAGAAGAAAAAGCCGAAGTCCCAGAAGGTAACAAGGCTATATGATGTCTGAGTAATAAAGAACTGTGTCAATTACAATTCATTTCATCACTGACAACCACAACTGCAGTATTCACCACTGACAGCCACGATTGCAGTATCTAACCTGACAACCACAATGGCAGAGGACGATGATCCTATGATGCTAATATGAACTGTGTTATCACGTTTTTATCACGTTCCAGTGGTTTCCTATCACCTTATGAAGCTTCAATGAAAGCTGGTGAATAATAAGGTAATTGTCAGGAAGCTACAACCCTGACATGAGTCCTGTGCATTAGGA